>SJYC01017474.1:0-20876 GCA_006408675.1 Madoqua kirkii | reverse complement strand
AAAAAAAAAAATAGAAAATCTGAATCATCCTATGTCTACTCAGCAACTTAAACTATTTAACTAACAATTCTTAAAAAGAAAACTCCAGACCCATACGGTTTCTTTGATAAATTCTGCCATCTAAGAAACAAATAACAGTAATCTTATATTTGCTTTATGAGAGAGTGAAAAAAGAACCACATCCCAAAGTGATTGCAATTTGGTTAGCAAAACCTTGTTACCAAAACTAATAGTGATATTGCAAAAGAGGAAAATTATGTGAACTTCTATTAAGAAAATAGATGTAAAATCCTAAACAAACTCAACAAAACACTCATCAATAACCTCTATAAATAAAAAATACAGACCCAATAGATATACGGGCAAAAGACTGAAAGGCACATGTATCAGTTTCCTACTACACTTGTTAACAAATTATGACAAAGTTAGTGGATAAAAACAGTACAGATGTATTGTCTATAGTTTAGCAGAGGAAATGGATCTTATTGTGCTAAAACCAAGATGCTAGCAGGGCTGCACCTCTTCTGGAGGTTCTAGGACAAAATCTGTCCCCTTGCCTTTTCCAGCTTCTAATACCTGCCAGCATTCCTTGGTTTTGGTCCCATTCCTCCATCTTCAAAGCCAGCAACACTGAATGAGTCTTTCTCACACTGCCATCTCTGGTTCTCTCTTCTAATTCCTTCTTGGGATTACACTGGTTCTCCCTCAGCAATTCAAGATAATCTCCTTGTTTTAAAGTCAGCTGATTAGCAACCTTAATTCCCCTTTGCCATGTAACCTAAAATATTCACAGTTTCCAGTAATTAGGACATGAACATCTTAGGAGAGACATTTTTCTACATATTAAAAGACATATCACAAGAGAAGGTATAGACATAGCCAATAAAAATATGAAAAAAATTTACAACCTCAGTAATCATTGTTGTTGCTGTTTGTTGATCAGTTGCTATGTTGTGTCTGACTCTTTACAACCCCATGAACTACAACATGCCAGGTTTTTCTGTCCATTACTACCTCTGAGTTTCTTCAAACTCATGTCCATTGAGTCAGTGATGCCATCTAACCATCTCATCCTCCGTCACCCCTTCTCAGTAGTCATTAGGGAAATGTAAACTAAGGTTACATGGATATATCATTATACCCCTCCAGAATAGTTATTATTAAAATGTCTGGTGAGACTGTAGAACAATCAGAATTCTCATATACTTCTGGTGAAACTTTTAAATTAGTGCAACTGTTACCGCACTCAGTTTCAGCTACTCGCTGCCTCATAAGCCAGTAAGTCAAGTGACAAGGTGTTAAGGCAAGGCAAGCCAGCTGACTGAGAAGATAGGGGACCACTGTCTGTGAAAACCATCTTAACATCTCAGGGAAGGCCAAGGACTTTCTTAAAGGTAGTGTGAGGGAGGGAGGCTGCAGGGGCTGTGAGCAGCTTGTGCACAATTCTCAGATTAGTTGGCATCAAACTGAAGTTTTGAGCATCAGGAATCTTCTGGTTTCATTCAGTCTGCAGTGTGCATGCTTGCAGTCAGTTTTCATCTGGTGGATCTGTTTCCTGTAAAAACAACCTAGGAAGGTGTATCGGACCTTTATCGCTATTTTTCAGGGAACTAGGAGTAGGTGACTCTGGTTTGTAGTTTAAATTGTAATCATTTTCCTGGCCCAAGAGCCATTCTTTGCTTCTGCATATTCGCATTTCCTAATCAATAACCCTTCAGCCAGAGTTTTAAGACTCAGGGGAGTCCTGGGAGACTAAAGCCAGAGCATTTTACTTCAGACGACAGGGTCATGGAGGCTGGTTTGCAGATTCATAGCCACTTTGGAAAGCTAGTGGTATCTACTCAAACATAAAATTTTAAAACTCTTGACACCCAGCAATTTCATCACCATGTCTATACCCATAAGAAGTGTATACATATGTGCACCAAATGACATATACACAGATATTCAAAGCAGTAGTCATTTTAACAGCTACAAACTCGAAACTACTGAAATGCCTACAAAAAGTGGAATGAGAAAGAAATAAATTGTGGCATACTCATACAATGGATCATTACACAGCCTTAAAGATGGATGAACTTCTGCACAGAATAGAATGGATGAATCTCACAAACATAATGTTGCAAGAATTCAGCCAGACACCAAAAGATACATATTATAGGATGCTTTTGCCATTCATATAAAGTTCAAAACACTAATTTCTTATACTAGAAATCTGAATAATGGTTATCTTTGGGCATAGTATACTTGAGTGACGGCAAGAGCAAGGCTTTTGGGGACTCAATAGCCTATTTGGTGCAAATACACTTCCAGTGTTTATAATTTTATGTGCATGTTATATTTCAACTAAAATTTCAATAAAGCTATTGAAACAGTACATGTACTTTGTGTCAAAAGACTTGTGACCTTATTTAGCTTTCATGACTATGTGAATACATTCTCCTGGTTAAGGCAGCCTATAGTACCAAAACAAAGCTTACAGTAGACAAATTCTTTCTGTCAGAAGAGCCAAATATCAAAAGGCAAGAGGTTAAAATGCATTAAAATTTATCTTTTCTTGAATCAAGTGAAAATGTTACAGACCTCAGAGACTGTCCTTACTTATACTTAGAACTTTTCAGTAACCTAAAAGTAGCCATTGAAATTAGTTAAGTAATATGATATTCAACCTTTTGAAATGAGAGTTTTTGCTTTTTTATGAGAAATTGGCATTTTCATCATGCAGGAGATACACAACCTCCTTGACACAGTGATTCTCCATCAAAAGCACTCCAATTTTCTTCTTTTAAATAATGTGTTTACCAAGAGGCCAGCCATGATCTGTAGACAAAAAAAGGATGGCAGCAACATGTACCCACTGGGGAAAAGAGAATAGGAATCTCAAACTATAAAACCAGGAATCTAAGCCTTTTTCATGAGACTACCCATAGTAACACAACTAAACCCATTGCCCATTTTGGTTTTGGTTTTGATGTGTTTTTACAGCATCACACGTGGGTATAGATAATAATAATAGTAAATAATATTTCTTTTTATTTGGTGCTTTATGTTTGTAAAGAACTTTCATATTCACAGGCTGCATTGGAAAACCAGGGTCATTTTAATGAGATCCACCTTGGTTCTAGGTGGCGAGATCCACCTTGACTGTGTAGAAGTCACCTGACTTTAGACACATTTCTTGGTTGAGCTTCAGTTACCTCACAAGCCCTGAAGTTTAAGTGAGGATGATGACAGGTAATGTATGTAAGTCCCTGACACACAGTATAACAGAGGGAATAATGCGAAGTCGGTGGTACATAGTAGGCATTTGATAAATGGTAGCACTTGCTATGACTGTCTCATTTGACTCATAACAACCTATGAAAGCAGCGGCTGTAAGTGTCTATTTATCTATCAAAATATCTACCCCATATTAGATGTTCAGTAAGAGTGATGAATTCATAAGTGAACAAAGAAGAGAGAGTAAGGAAAGCTCCATTGTCCTAATTTCGCATGAGAAAATCAAGGCTCAGGTTTATCTGCAGTCCCACTGCTGCTAATTAGAAAAGTTGAGTTGCAAACCCAGTTTTTCTTACTCTAAGACCAATGATCATTTCTCTGTTCCAGCAGTGCTCATGACAATATTTACTTGCCTTGCTCTGGATGTTGGCATTTTATCTTCATTCGTATGTGTGATTTGTTCTAAGTTAAGGAGTGTCTGGATTCAGTTCAGGAAGAAATTCAGTAAACAAGTTTCACTCTTATGCTGATAGCATGTGATATTTTAAATATACCTTAACTATGATAAAGTGGAAGGACTGGATTTATATATTACGTATGTTTAATGCAAAATAAAAATATCACCACAGAGAGTATTGAGCAAATAAATCCTCCTTGAGTGTTTTTCCTTCCCTTGGATCAGTTGCCTTAGAAAATTAAACATGGCCAGGTAAATGGCTTTTCCAAAGGCTTTATGCTAATTTCAAAGTAGCAGGCTTAGGTCATTTAACTAGGGTTTAGAGAGAGACTCTTCAACCAGTTAACATCTGGGCCGTCCATGACCCTTGCCTTTACCAATAGAAATGTGTTCGTTGTGGTCACCATGCTGGGAAACTTCTGTACATGGCTATAGAATCATAAAATGACATTTTAAAAATGTCAATATGTTATCCAAAACAGTGTGTGCAGAACAGAAACAATTCAGAACCACTGGAAAGCAAATAAGTTTTGATGAGGAAGAACTTGCAAAAGCAAGAATGAGGGCAGGTTAGAAAAAGAATATGTGGAAAATGAAGCCAGTGAGATTAAGGACAGGGCATCAGGGCAGAACCCAGACTCAGGGGCCACTGCCCTTCTCCATTCACTGAGGTGGCAAGGTCCTAGCCTGGGGAGCCCTATGCAGACTGCATATCCCATGCAGCCTCCAGGCACGTACAGAGCTGAAGGCTTGCCCCCTTACTGTAATTGGAGTGAAAGGGTACTCAGAAGCCTAGCGGAGGAGAAAACATTTCAGCAGAGACAGGAACTGCACAGTGGAGTTTCAGGAACAGAAGCAGGGCAAAGACTAATAGAGTTTTGTCAAGAAAATGCACTGGTCATAACAAACACTCTCTTCCAACTACACAAGAGAAGACTCTACACATGGAATCACCAGATGGTCAACATCGAAATCAGACTGATTATATTCTATGCAGCCAAAGATGGAGAAGCTCTATATAGTCAAAAAAACAAGACCAGGAGCTGACTGTGGCTCAGATCATGAACTCCTTATCACCAAATTCAGACTAAAATTGAAGAAAGTAGGGAAAACCGCTAGACCATTCAGGTATGACCTAAATCAAATCCCTTATGATTATATAGTGGAAGTGAGAAATAGATTTAAGGGCCTAGATCTGATAGATAGAGTGCCTGATGAACTATGGAATGAGGTTTGTGACATTGTATAGGAGACAGGGATCAAGACCATCCCCATGGAAAAGAAATGCAAAAAAGCAAAATGTTTGTCTGAGGAGGCCTTACAAATACCTGTGAAAAGAAGAGAGGAGAAAAGCAAAGGAAAAAAGGAAAGACATAAGCATCTGAAGGCAGAGTCCCAGAGAATAGCAAGAAGAGATAAGAAAGCCTTCTTCAGCTATCAATGCAAAGAAATAGAGGAAAAGAACAGAATGGGAAAGACTAGAGACCTCTTCAAGAAAATTAGAGATACTAAGGGAACATTTCATGCAAAGATGGGCTTGATAAAGGACAGAAATGGTATGGACCTAACTGAAGCAGAAGATATTAAGAAGAGGTGGCAAGAATACATGGAAGAACTGTGCAAAAAAGATCTTCACAACCCAGATAATCATTATGGTGTGATCACTCATCTAGAGCCAGACATCCTGGAATGTGAAGTCAAGTGGGCCTTGGAAAGCATCGCTACAAACAAAGCTAGTGGATGTGATGGAATTTCAGTTGAGCTGTTTCATATCCTGAAAGATGATGCTGTGAAAGTGCTGCACTCAATATGCCAGCAAATTTGGAAAACTCAGCAGTGGCCACAGGACTGGAAAAGGTCAGTTTTCATTCCAATTAACCTAGGTCTCCCACACTGCAGGCAGACGCTTTACCGTCTGAGCCAGCAGGGAGAAAAATAATTAGGTTTAGGATAGCTATAAAAATAAATCCCTGTACATTCTAAAAAAAAACCCCCAACTCCCAAACAATCATATTCTTTCAGTAGATCATGAAATATGGATCACATAATGGACATTAAATCATGCAACGAGCTAATACAGGAGAGCTTGGTTCTAGATTTGGCTTACAGTCACCAAAAATGTCTTCGTGAATAAATTGCATATACTTACTATGCCTCAGTTTCATTGTCTATAAAACTGGACTTCAAGCTAGTTCATGTCTAAGATCACTACAGCTCTCAGATTCCATTCTTTAACACTTTTACTTTCCTTGCTTCTGGGCAAATATATTAAGGGTCTATTTCTCCACTGCTAGAACAGCACTGCTCTACTGTAAAAGAATGACTATGATCAGGATATTTTCCAATTAGGACAATTCCAAAGTTAGGCCTTAATTTAAAAAAACAGAAGTCATTGGCTCAGCTTACTTTTTTCAGATAAAGGGTTTATTTTTATTGCTATCTTTTCATCACATTCTCAAACATCATCCCACCCTTCCAATAGGAATGATTAACCAAATTTCTGTGCCATTTAAGAGTCATCTCCTCACTGGGACTTCATGCTTTAATTGAATGTTTCTTATCTTCATTAAATATGAATGTCTGTAGTTTCCCACTTCTGATTCAAGTGGAAACTGCCCAGATATACACAGAAGAGATCCTGGACTCTGCAAACAAGTGGGAAATGAGGAAATTCTAGCTAAAACTTCTAATCTCAGTGATCCTGATCTCTGAAGTAATAGAAAACAATAAGGAAGAGGGCACAGCTGTTGGTCCCAGTCTTTAAGGGTGTTTTAAGAAGGATTTACAGGCCAATTTTAAAATTCCAAAGGACTAAGGGTAGAATTCAGGAGGGGCTGCTTAATCCTTTATCAGAAAATCTTAAAATCCCAAGAAGCTAGAGCTTTCATCTCATGGAACTTCTGTCAAGTATGCTCCTTGGGTAAATACAGTAGTTTTTGTGAAAAGGAACAGAGAATCTCTGAGGAAGAATTTATTACTAACATGAAAAATATCAATGTGTTTAAGATCATGTCCACTCAACTATTACGGAATTTCTTCTATTATAGGAAACGATTGAATTCAACTATTAAACCATGGATGAAATACACCCTGAAAATATATTCAGATCCTTTGTGGCTTCAATGCTACAGGCCAGAATCCTGGCCTAATGCGGTATGTACATGGAGCTGAAAAGTGGAACCCTTATCTTGACTTAACTTCGCTGAAATCTGGGATACATCACTTAACCTCTTTGGGCCATAGTTTCCTCAACTGTGAAATAAGGACATAGGAAGTGTAGTGCACAGAAATCGGGCATCAGAGTAAAATGAGAGATGACAGTGTTTATGAGTTCACATGGCTATAAAGATCGAATGTAACAGCAGGTACATTGCCTCGTCAGGTCACTGCCTGTCACACAGTAAGTGGCAGAAGGTTATGAGTTTCCTTTGTAAATTTATATTCAAATCCTACCTTCTCTCACCTCTTATCTTCAAATTAATCCCTCACCTCTGTCTCTTGGTCAGGATTCCTCTTGATCTACTCTGGTAAATCTCTTATTTCACTGGCAAAAATCAAAAGAGTTGATAATACACTATTGACAAGGATATAGGCACAAATGCAGCTTATACAGGATAGGTAAAGCTCTGGTACAAGTGTTTGGAGAGTCATTTGGTCATATCAATAAAATTATACACAGTACTTAACCTTTGACTTAGCCTTTCTACATCTTAAAATTAATTCTACAGATATAATAGTCACTCATGAACAAAAACGGCTGTTTAGCAGAGCAAAGTTTGTAAAAGCACAAACTTTTACAAGAAGGCAATCAAATGGCTGCCATCAATGGGTGACTGGTTCTATGTGAAAGTGAAGTCGCTCAGTCGTGTCCGACTCTTTGCGACCCCATGGACTGTAGCCCACCAGGCTCCTCCATCCATGGAATTTTCTAGGCAAGAATACTGGAGTGGATTGCCATTTCCTTCTCCAGGAGATCTTCCCAACCCGGGGATCAAACCTGGGTCTCTGGCATTGTGGGCAGACACTTTTACTGTCTGAGTCATCAGGGAATCCCTATCTACATGAACTGAAATGGACTGATCTTCAAGGTAGGGGGTAAATAAATAAATATAGGTGCAGAGGGGCATATATTATGCCCAATGTTTTCAGGAGAAAAAGGAAGAATCTAGAGGACATGTGTGTTTATATGAATGGGGTATTTCAAGAAGGAAACTTGACAAACTGAAGAAGAAGGATTTTCTTTTCATTATTTATGTGGATGAATTATTTTTTTAAACTTAACACAAACAAATATCTGAAACAGTACACAACCAAATGCCATCTACTTTTCCAGGGGAAAGTATGTTCATCCAATCCCATAGGACTATTACAGGGGGCCATTATCTATTTGGGCCATTAAGTCTTTTTAGCAATAATCTGTACTTAATATCCATCTTTAAGGGATTTCATTTCCTCAATAGCAGGGGTCCCCAACCTTTGGTATCTAATGCCTGATGATCTGAGGTGGAGCTGATATAATAATAGAAACAAAGTACACAGTAAATACAATGCTCTTGAAGCATTCTGAAACCATCACCACCCCCTAGTCCATGGAAAAATTGTCTTCCACGAAACCAGGTCCTGTTGCCATCGAGCTTGGGGACCACTGCTCTATAGGTTGCAGAATGGTGTTCACTGATTGGCTGATGCTTCAATTACTGAATGCCTGTCATGTCATGTTATTTAACTTCATCTCCCCAAGAGCTTTTGAAGACAAATATCATCATCTCCAACTTGATAAAGGAGGCTGTCGAGGCTCTAGTAGTGTCCAAATGCACACAGCTGGTATTGTGAGGTGATAAAATGTATACCTTTATTGACTATCTCACGTCGGGGTGAATTTAGTTAAGTTTCATGGTGCATCTCATGGATGGGCTCACAAGATGCGTTCCAACATCCTTCTAGTGAGTCTTCCTATACCACAGAGCTAAATTCTATGCAACCAGAGTTCTGAATGTGATTAAGGTTCTACCAAAAAAAGGCAGACTATGGCATTGTGAGGCATGCTCTTGGAGACATTTATGTTTCTTAATGATGGTGGTGGTAGAGGTCTTGGTACCTGGTTGTTAGCTTTCTGGGCATTGATTTGTACATCCTGTTTTGTCACTCCATTGGAGAAGATTTGAGAAGAACTACAGGGGTATCCCTGTAGGGCTTCCTCCCTCCTCAGCTGCCTCACTGAAGCAGAAGCAGCTGCTCTGGTGGTGGGCCATTCGGTAGTGGCTTTGGGGGCCTTTTCTGAAACTTGGCTTTCCTGATGAATTCTCCAAGCTATTTAATAGTCAATAGTGAATGTCTTCCAAAACAGACCAAGCACTGGACTCAGCAGCTGGCTCCCCTGAACATTCCAAACTGGACAGACGACAACTTCTGAAAAAGTAATTTCACGCATATACAATCTCACGTGACTTAGAGACCCTCCAAGTTATGTACCTCTGAAGTCATGGGCTGCAGGCAAACCCAAGCTCCAGGCTACAGATGAGCCACAGTGTCTGCTCTGATATCCTGTCTGTTAAATAGCTGCACTGGTTTCTAGGCTTCTCACAGCTGCTCATACCAAACTCCTCTCTCCAGTCTTTCTATACAGTGGCCAGAGTCAGGTATGAAATGTACATTTGGCTGTCACATGTCATACCCCTGCTCCAAATCACTGAATGGCTTCCCTTTACTCTTAAAATAAATAGTAAGATTTAATATTATTTAATAATACAGTTTTAAAAGTAAATAATAATAATATCATATCAACATTTATGCTGTACCAGGAAGCAGTCTACATGCTTTACGTAACTCATGGAGTAAAGAGCACGATCCACCTTCGACCTGCAGGGCCTGTGGGATCAGGTGCTGCCTCCCTCTTGCCTCGCGTCAAGTAACATTTGCGGGCAATTCCTTCAGTTCCTGGACCACGTGGTGCCAATACACACCCTCTCCCTGTTGCACCCTTCCCTACCAGCAGCCCCCACCTTGCTTTCTCTTCCTTACCCTTTAGGTCTCACCACAAGAAGGAAGTCTGCAAACTCCCAGACCTGGTCAGCTTCCTTTATTACATCATCTCACAGAATCCTAAGATTATATACCTTTAGTCATACCTGGATTAGTGCAATTATTCTTTGAATACCTGTGTCCCCACCTGCATGCCTATAAGTTCCTACAAGGTAGATGTGCCTCTGTTTGTTCCCAGTTCCTGGTACATGGCTCAACACACAGTGTGTTCTCAGGAGGGAAAAGACTCTTGAATGAATGATGTGAAGATCAGAATACTTATATTGCTAAAGCTACAGATGTTAGAGCTCTATCTGATTCAAAATCTTCAGTATGAGAATCACAGAGCTATTAAATTAAGGGCTCCCAAAAAAGAAAAAAAAGGCGGGGGAGGGTATTTCTACCCTAACTGAAGTCCCAAGTCTGCTGGGATTATGATTCTGAAGGTGGTAGGTGAGACATCTACATTTTTTTGCAAGCCAAGAGCTACGGAGCAGTGTGCATTAGTTCAATTATTCTACTTCATCCAAAGTAATCTATATTAAATATTTTCATATCTTTCTTATATGTTTAAGATAAATATAAAAATAATATCTCTATATAAAAATACCTAAAAGCATCATTATGCCTCTCATCTAGTAATATGTCTCTTATTGGCAAGAATTGTGTCTTTTATATTCTTTCAACAGCACTGTGCATGTTTAGGGCATTTAACAAACACTAAGAAGAAAAATGTCATAACATGTTGGAAGTGATTCAAAAAAAGGACAGTGTATGAAAACACAGCAGTAATGTTATCTATAAGAAGGAATTTCATTTAGATCCTCTGGGGTAATGTAAAACAAAACATGACTGTGTTTATGTTATACAATAGCAACAAGGGCTAAAACAAGGAACAATACATAACTAACACTGGGACATCTTAAAAATAGATCAAGAACTAAAGGAGTAGGTGAAGTATATGATCAATAGCAGATCAAAGCTCACACTTTTCCTTAACACCACATAAAGGAATGAGAATAATTCCTTCCCATTTGATTTTTTTTCAACTCCTCTTTTATATAGCTACTCTCTTCCTTGCCTAGCCACACAACTCTTATACACAACACTAAGTCGATGAATTTCATCTCTCATTCTCAATTCTGTCAAGCATTTGTGCTTTTTCTTCCTTAGTCGTAGCCCTTCATCCTTGCACTCAGAATTTTCCTATCACTACTTTTACTCAAACTAGAGTATGTTCTTAGGAAAGGCTTTTTATAAACTCTTTTTACTAAGGTGTAAATGACTAGTAAGACACTGTCCTGGTTCTTCTATGGGCAAGTGCATTTGATCAGAAAATTAAAACATAAGCCAAATAAGTGAGTTCACAGTGCTTGCAATTTAAAAAAAAGAAATCACTGTCAAAAAAAGAATCATTGGTGGCTTTTCCCCCCTTCTTTTACTGCCAGTAGGACAGAACTTTTCCAGTGTCCCTAAATTCCTATGTCACAGGTGAACTGTTAACTTCTGAGCAGAGAGCTGGAATCCAGAAGACCCATATTATACACTGGCTTTACCCCTGATGAGGAGCTTGTGGCTTTTCAGAATTCATTCACTACTAACAGACTTACTTGTGCTGGCAGCTAAAACCCTCACCAGCCTAATGACTTATAGTCACTACACACACAGACTTTGCAAATTTCTTGTAGACAGTTCTACAGGGTGCTCAATCGTGCCGTTTGCTCAGTACAGACATGTTTCTAGGGACGCAGGACTCTTCAGTGCTTAAACTGGGTCAGTCCCAGGGAAACTGGCAGAATTGGTCACCTTGGTTATGAAGTGCTGAGATCATGGACACCTCGATGAGCCAGTAGCTCTTTAAGGCTGCTTGTCTGCCTTATTTTCCTTCCCATCCTCTCCAACTTACGTATATCCCCAAATTCTGTACTCTTTTTTGATGTTCTTTTTTTTTTTTCTTTTTTAACCACAAGTCTACAACTAGATTTTTTTTTAATGACCAAAGTTTGAACAGACATTTCACAAAAGATACACAAATGGCCACTAAGCATGTGAAAAGATGCTCAAATAATAGCAGCACTTTACACATACCAAAATGGCTAAAATTTAAAAGGCAGACAATACCAACTTTTAATGAGATTGTGGAGCATCAGAACTCTTATACATTGCTAGTGGGAGGAGAAAATGGTTCACCATCTTTGGAAAATCATGTGATCTTTTCTTATGAAACATATATCGTACTACTGATCTAGCTATTTCATTTATAGTATTTACGCAAGAGAAATGAAGACCTATTTCCAGACAAAAACTCACACACAGATGTTTATAGCACCTTCCTTAATAACAGCCCTAAACTGGAAACAATGCAAATATCCATCAACAGGTGAATGGATAAATAAACTATGGTATATCTATAGAATGGAATGCCCAGCAATAAGAAGGAGCAAACCTCTGATGATGCATGCAGCAACATGGATGAAGGTCAAAACAGCATGCTAACACCCAGAGTACATACTGTATGATTCCACTGCTAAGAAATTCTAGGACAGTTACTATGTCATGACAACAAACAGATCAGTGATAACCTTGGGGAAAACCTGGAGAAACTTCGGAGTCTGGGGAATTTCTATATCATGACTGTGGTGGTAATTCCATCAGTGGTAAGTGCTCCTGCACTCTGGAACTAGCTCAGTGAAGATCTGCAAAATCCAAATGCATCTTTTTCCAACACATTCTTCAGGGACATCACATTGATGACCTGACATCAACAATGGCAGAAGTTTTTAGCACATCAGGAAAAACTGGTAAAGGTTACAATTAAAATTTCTTTTTTTCTCTCTGAAAGTCACTTGTTTAGTGTTTATCAGCACACCTTGGGGTATGTACTGTTGGGGGCCAGCGTGAGGAACTCCGCCCATGGCAAAGGTCATGAGGAAGGGGGCTTCGCAAAGGTGTGATGAAGCCTCAGAAAATTCCCCTGCTCCCGAGCACCTAACCCCAAAACCAGAGTCTGTCCTGTACTCTCACCTATGGGGGGCTCTCCCCCATAACCGTTTCTCTCCGAGAAGGAGTAAACGTGCAGCTCCAAGGCAGTAAAAATTCCTGGGCATGACTAGAGTGTTTCAACTTACTCGACTCCTCTGAAGGTTATCTAGCCTGCCTGTATAGGTTCCTCCGGCCACAACAGCCCTCCAACCATGAGAGGCATGAGATGTTTTTGACTTACTAGAGGCAAATTCTTGTGGGAAGTTAGAAATTATTAGTATAGTGGGTTGGTTGGGAATTATATTGATAAAGGGTTTCTTCAGTTGTTGTGTCAATAATTGCTGCTAATTCCCTGCCCTAGGTGGGACAAGGGCATCTCAGGTTAAACCTCTCTGTGCACACATGATTGTTTACTACCTCTCAACCATAAACAGCACAGAGAGTTTTGGAGTATTCTGAGAATCTTAATTAACATAGGACTTTTTCTTGTTGTTGAGTCAATGATTGCCGCCAGGCCTCCATATCCTTTAGGTACCTGGGAATATATTATCAATGTATTTGGAATATAGAAAAGGAAATATAGTAGTTTTTGATGTTAGCAATATTAGACTTTTTGAGTTACTGAATTTTCTCTCTTGTAATAGATCACTGTACTTTGTTATAAATCACTGTGTCCTTGCTATGCAAAAATGTAACTTTGTCACTATCTTAAGACTAAGTAGATCTTAAGAGGAATGTTGGTGAAAGAATTTTCATTTGTTGGACTGATGTTTGTTGCTAAAACCTTCATATTCCCTGCCCTTATAATGAATATAATTAACATATAGGAGAACTAAGTCTTAACCTTTAAGTATATAGGAGAAATAAGTATTAACCTGTAGGAGAAATAATTCTTAACCTTTAAGCATATAGGAGAAATAAGTATTAACCTTTAAGATTAATCATGTTAACCTTGGGTTAAATAAATTCCTTTCTTGATTGTAACTCACTACACCCTCACCCTATAGGAATGCAACTTTATTTGGAGGGTGGTGCTTGGTTTAAGGAAAAACACCCTTGGAAAAAATAAGTTTTTTGGTTATCAGAAAGAAAGAGTTGTAAATGTCAGCAGGCAGAAATGGCTTGAAGATGATGTAAAACCCCTAAAACTTTTTATGTAAAGCACCTGATTTTGATAAGGTCAGGACTGCTGACCCTCACGTGACTCTGTACTCATCCCTATATGTAACAAAAGGTATATAAGCAAACCCCAAAATAAAGAAATTGGATCAGTTCCGGAAAGACTGATTCCCTCATGTCGTTCCTTTCTGCTCCCCAATTTTCTGGCTGAATTCCCATCTGGAGCGTGGGTGCCCACCATGCATATGGTGCAAGTTCCTTGTCTGGAATTTTATTGGTACCCCACGTAAGCCAAGTTATTCAGCCCCTTTCTCTCTCTCTTACTATTTTCTGGTCGAATTCCCATCTGGTGCATAGGACCCACCAAGCCTACTAATTCTGCTTGGGCTTCTAAGATCGGACCGGGGGGTGGCGGGGAGGGGGGGCCCCTCAGTGCCTCCTCTCCTTCGGGAGAACGGGAAGACGCCTGCGGCCTACGTAGGTGGTGATTGGCACCCTGTGTTAACCAAGTTATTCAGCCTCTTTTTCTCTGCTAAATTCCTAATCCCTCTCTATCTGTAATTGAAAAGTTTTTCCTAGGCTGCGGATTCCGTCCCCACCTTCGAATCACCCTGGATCCACTGGGGCTGGACCCTAGCAATGTACCTTTGTCAAAGCTCATCTAATCTCACCTAAAAATGGCTGCCCTCGGGATACTTAAATTATACCTCAATAATGGTGAGTTCAAAAGTTGTAGCTCCTCTAATGACCTCTGGTTCTCTTTCCCATCTGTAGAATGATTCAGAGACTGGGAAATGCAAGAACCCAGTGACACGGGGCTCTTCAGTCCAGATTTTCTCCCATCCTCTCAGGTGAGGTGAGGAGAAACCAAGTCAGTAAGATTATTATTCTTGCAAGTCAACATCTTTCTAATACCCACAATTAATGTTTGAAACTCCTGCCTGCTAAATTCCATTCAGACAGAAAGCTCCAGAAGCAGTGCCAGGGTACGCTGATTTCCCTTCATTAAAATGTTGACTGTGGTGACTCCTTTGTACTTCCCTGAAAGTATTCAAACCATTGTCATCATTTGCCTTCTGTGTTCCAGACTCTGTAACATTCAAAGGAGACTCAAAGAGAGGGTGGCCATGATTGCTTTCTCCAAAGTCACCAAGAACTCTCCAACTTTAGAGCCTTTACACCTGCTTTTCCTCTGCCAAAACATGCTCTTCTAGGAACTCTATGACTCACATCTTCTCTTATTTCAAGTGTTTGCTAAAATGCCCGCTTCACAGGGAGGATTTCTGAGACCACTCCACTTGAAATTACTATCTCCCTCTTCAGCATACCCCATTGTCCCTTCCTTGATTTAATTTTCCCCTTCACACTTACCACCTCTTACCATTACATATTCTCTGTATTTGTCCCATGTATTGTTGGTCTTCCTCTACTAGAACGTTAGCTTCACAGAATGTGAATTTTTGTTTTACTCACTGTTGGATCAGCCCTAGCTCTTATTAGCAGTGTCAGGTATCTCAAAAAATAATTGAATGAATGAATGGCCCATGCTCTTGAGGTAATCAAAGCAACAGTGAGCACATCTCTAAACCTTACAGAAGGCTCCTTGCAAATCTCTTTATAATCCTTTCTAACAACACATAACATAAACTTTACTCTTTTTAAATGTTGAATGAATAATATTGTCATATGCAAATATGTTCAAAAATTATTTATTATGAACAACCACATGGTCACCAAAATCTACCTTTATATTTCCCTTTCTTATTTTATCATAATCAATGGCCTCTAAGAATCACTGAACCAAAGTGGTATGTATAACAAGGCTGTTGAATTCATTAAATGTTAAATTAGAAGGCAAGGAACTTCAGAAATCTGATGAACTGCTAATATTTATGAAGTACAAACCAGCTGCCCAGCATCACTGCCCTGTATCCTCACAACAGTATGAAGTAGGTATCATGGTTCCATTTCATATGCACAAAAGCAGAAGCTCACAAAATTTAAGAACTTGCCTAGAGCCACAGAGTTAGGAAAGGGCCAAGCTCAGGTTGACTCCAGATAGCCTAACTCCACGGCATATGTTAACTACTCTAAAAGATGTTTAAAATAAAAGGTTTCTAAGGGGGAATTTAAAACAATTACCCATAAGACAGCGCTCCTAAGAGTTGTATGCAGAGGGGATGTTTTTAGGGACATTTCTGTCTACTTTGAGCAGACACAGAAAAGAAAGTGTGGAAAAGCATCCCTGAGAGTAATGAGAGTCCCTCCCTGTCCTCTAGGCAGACAGGAAACCTGGTCTCTAGAAACCTATTCTACCACTGACCCCAAGACACTTACAACAGTGTCTTCATATAGGTGAGAAAGTATCTTTAAGGCACACCTTCACCTTGAAGTTCAAGGGGCATTCTAAGTTAAATAAGTATAATACCTGGTACCAAGGACCTTGGGCCATGAAATGCCCCAAAATGCTATGAAAAATGTCTTCCTTAGACTTAAAGTTTCAAGTCAATCACTCAGATCTTCAGAGAACCATATTAGAATACATGAAATCAAAGAAAAAGCATTACAATCATTTTTTAAAAATCAGGATACTCAAGCGAAAATCTATTACCTCTATGATTTTAGAGAAACTTTCTAAAACATGCATACATGTGGCAGGCTCAATAATGGTCCCCTAAAAATGTTCATATCTCAATCCTCAGAACCGGTGGCTATGTCACCCTCTATGGCAAAAAGGACAATGCAGCTGTGATTAAATTAAGAGTTCTGAGATGGGGAGATTATCCTGGATAATCTCGGTAGGCCCAAAGATATCACAAGGGTTCTTATAAGAAGGAGGTGGCAAAGTTAGAGAGAAGTGATGGCAGAAGCATAGGTCAGAGAGAGGGAGATGGAAACAGAGATCAGAGATGGGGAGACGGGGAGAAAGAAAAAGAGGTCAGGGACCTAGAGATTTGAAGATGCAATGTTGCTGGCTCTGATGATGAGGAAGGGGTGACAGATGAGTCAAGGAATTCAAGTGGCTTCTAGAAGGAAAAGGCAAAGAGATGAGTCAAGAATCTCATCCTGTCTAGAATCTCTAGAAGGAAGACAGCTCTGATGACATCCCCACTTTAGGTTAGGACCTCTGACCTTAAGAACTGAAAGATAATTTTATGTTGTTTTAAGCCATTAAGTTTGTGATTACTTGTTACAGCAGCAATAAGAAACTAATACAACATATACCTAGTATCTCAGTAGACATGCATGAGAAGCAAAGAAAATGAAACTAGACTATTTGTATTTGTAGTTTATTTTTCATAATTTTCAGGACTCTAGGTATTCAGTTATCAATTTTTCTATGTAGCTGTGAGTGTGAAAGTGAAGTCACTTAGTCGTGTCTGACTCTTTGTGACCCCATGGACTATAGCCTACTAGGCTCATCTGTCCATGGAATTTTCCAGGGAAGAGTACTGAGTGGGTTGCCATTTCCTTCTCAAGGGGATCTTCCTGACCCAGGGATCGAATGCCAGTCTCCTGCACTGCAGGCAGATGCTTTACCATCTGAGATACCAGGGAAGCCAGATAGTGATGAGTATCAGCCCTGTACTCTGCTCAGCACCTTTGTTAGCACTCTCTTGCTTAAACTTCAAAACAAACTGAAAAGTAAGATAAAGCAACTTGCCCAGCAAAAGAGGAGTAAGTCACTTGTTTTTTCAAAGCCATTATGTAATTAATACTACTAACAGCAATAGCTACTGCTTGCTGATGCTTTCCTACATAATATCCAATCTTTCCAACGGCCCTGCAAAAGAAGGAGAATTATTCTAATTTTATGGAGAAGAAAACAGTCCAAACCTGGGAGGAGCTAAGCAACATGCCCAAGTGAGAAAATGTCTGAGTCTTTTCTCAAAAAATTTAAGCTTTTTCCAGTCACAGCACTTTGATTTTTATTTAAAATTTATTCAGGGTTTTTTTCTATCACCACATTCGATTCAATGTGCACAGTCAAATATCCACTCCTTATCCTACCCTTTTGCCTTCACCAAGATGAGGACTCATTATTTTATTCTAAAGCTATCTGATCAGCACAGCATAGCAGAATCTATGTCATATAGTTCATCATAAAAGTGAGTGATCAAAAATATCTTGACTACAAATACCAAGCAAGCAAGAAACAGGTATGACAATTTCACCAGGGAAGTTTAAGACAGAGAAAATAGAGTAAGCACCAGATTTTCCCAGATTCAAGTGAGAAAACTACAATCTACCCCACTATTCACATAGGACAAGAGATCTGCCTCAAAACAAATCAGAGTTAACAGAGCTGGGAAAAACTTATACAGATTTTTGATCTGCCTTTCCTCCACTGCAGGAATCTATTCTTCAACCTTTAAACACAGAGCACTGCATTTTCTGGGGCAGCACATTTGTTACAAAGTTATTCCAGATAATCAGTCTAAATCCACTCCTCACTCCTGGTTCTAGCTTGTGATGGCAACCCATAGGGTCATCCTTCTTATGTGTGCCAGACAACCAACACGTCCCGACTGGGTCTTCCCTATTCCTGGCTAAACTCCGAGTTTTTCCATGTTTTTTCCCTCATGGGACAAGCTGTCACAAAGTTGCTTCCCCTAGACATGCCAACATCTCCTATGCTTCCCCAGAAAACTTGGAGCCCAGAACATAACACATCTCAACTCTAGGTATGGTAGAGCCAGAATGGAATCATGATCCTATGACCTCCCTGGGTGATGTCCTGCTATTAGAAGTAGCTTAGAATTGAAATAATTTTAGCAGAATGCACTTAGCCAACTAAAAAATCCTCAGATGCCCTTTTTAACTTGGTTCTCCTCCAGTCTATATTTTAACTTCTTGAATGTAAATAACAGAAATTTACATCTCTGCTGAATATAGAATGTCATTTTCTATATTTTGGTCTATATATTCACAGCATGCCTAAACATCTGGTTCTTTACTGAGAGCACACTCTAGGTCAAGCACTGATCCAAAGAAACTGAAGATAGAGTGAACAAAACAAAGATCCTGTTAAGATGCAGGTAACATTCTGACCTGACTCAGACAACCGCATTGTGCCAATTGCAAGTTTGAAACTTACATCTTCTCTATTGAATCAGAATATTTCTCCCAAGAGCACTGAAATAATTTGTTGTATTAGTCTATTATAGATAAGAATGGGATTTCACATTCAATGTATAATATGTTTTAACAGTTATGTAAGAATGAACTGTAAATGGTGTTAGGCTTTTACTTTATTCTATCCATTCTTTTCCAAAATGAATAATTATGCCCTTAATGTAATATAATCCTCATACTATATTCCTCAGATAAAAATATTTATGACTGTTGTTTACAGTCAGCTATTCTTTTGAAAAGTTTTAAAAAACCCATATGTAAGTAATTTCTGGAGAAACTACAAGAAATTATTGTTTAATATTTAATCATTCCACCTGCTTGTAAACAGACACACATATACACAAAGTAGACAGTCCAAGAAAGGCTAAGAGAGAAAGAGCACACACAGCCTACATTATTCATTTCATTACTGATCACCTTTGCAACTTGAAAGCATTTCCACATACTACATGGAAACAAACACATTCTGATAGGTGGCCACATTTCTAGAATTACACCAGGAACACTAAATTTTCTCTTTATATTCAATGACTCTCAACCCTTGCTATACATTAGAATTATACGGAGGCTAAAAACAATACAAA
This sequence comes from Madoqua kirkii, assembly GCA_006408675.1. Classification (NCBI taxonomy): domain Eukaryota; kingdom Metazoa; phylum Chordata; class Mammalia; order Artiodactyla; family Bovidae; genus Madoqua; species Madoqua kirkii. Next base: position 1,358 of record SJYC01017474.1, on the reverse strand, counting down.
ATATTAGTTTCCTTCTACATCCAGCCCAGAGATTCCGATGTAAGGATATGAGTTAAAGCCAGGGCATGAGTATTTTCTTTGAAAAAGCATTCTAAATGATTCTACAGGTGAACAACCACTGTTCTAATCTATTCATCTAATTCTGCAGAAATAGGGCAATTTACTCTGAATTCTATCATCTTTGTTCAATTATTCCTATCTAATTAAAGTAAGTTTAAATGAGAAAGTATCTAATCAACTTGATTTTAGCACTAATGTAACTGGTATGGAATGAGGTTCGTGACATTGTACAGAAGACAGGGATCAAGACCGTCCCCGTGGAAAAGAAATGCAAAAAGCAAAATGACTGTCTGGGGAGGCCTTACAAATAGCTGTGAAAAGAAGAGAGGAGAAAAGCAAAGAAGAAAAGGAAAGATATAAGCATGTGAATGCAGAGTTTCAAAGAACAGCAAGAAGAGATAAGAAAGCCTTCCTCAGCGATCAATGCATAGAAATAGAGGAAAACAATAGAATGGGAAAAACTAGAGATCTCTTCAAGAAAATTAGAGATACCAAGGGAACATTTCATGAAAAGATGGGCTCGATAAAGGACAGAAATGGTATGGACCTAACAGAAGCAGAAGATATTAAGAAGAGGTGGCAAGAATACACAGAAGAACGGTACAAAAAAGATCTTCATGACCCAGATAATCATGATGATGTGATCACTAATCTAGAGCCAGACATCTTGGAATGTGAAGTCAAGTGGGCCTTAGAAAGCATCACTATGAACAAAGCTAGTGAAGGTGATGGAATTCCAGTTGAGCTGTTTTAAATCCTGAAAGATGATGCTGTGAAAGTGCTGCGCTCAATATGCCAGCAAGTTTGGAAAACTCAGCAGTGACCACAGGACTGGAAAAGGTCACTTTTCATTCCAATTCCAAAGAAAGGCAATGCCAAAGAATGCTCAAACGACCGCACAATTGTACTCATCTCACATGCTAGTAAAGCAATGCTCAAAATTCTCCAAGCCAGGCTTCAGCAATATGTGAACCATGAACACCCTGATGTTCAAGCTGGTTTTAGAAGAGGCAGAGGAACCAGAGATCAAATTGCCAACATCCGGTGGATCATCGAAAAAGCAACAGAATTCTAGAAAAATATCTATTTCTGCTTTATTGACTATGCCAAAGCCTTTGTGTGGGTCACAATAAACTGTGGAAAATTCTGAGAGAGATGGGAATACCAGACCACCTAACCTGCCTCTTGAGAAATCTGTATGCAGGTCAGGAAGCAACAGTTAGAACTGGACATGGAACAACAGACTGGTTCCAAATAGGAAAAGGAGTACGTCAAGGCTGTATATTGTCACCCTGCTT
>SJYC01017473.1:0-15391 GCA_006408675.1 Madoqua kirkii | reverse complement strand
AGAGAGATGGGAATACCAGACCACCTAACCTGCCTCTTAAGAAATCTGTATGCAGGTCAGGAAGCAACAGTTAGAACTGGACATGGAACAACAGACTGGTTCCAAATAGGAAAAGGAGTACGTCAAGGCTGTATATTGTCTCCCTGCTTATTTAACTTAAATGCAGAGTACATCATGAGAAACGCTGGGCTGGAAGAAACACAAGCTGGAATCAAGATTGCAGGGAGAAATATCAATAACCTCAGATATGCAGATGATACCACCCTTATGACAGAAAGTGAAGAGGAACTAAAAAGCCTCTTGATGAAAGTGAAAGTGGAGAGTGAAAAAGTTGACCTAAAGCTCATCATTCAGAAAACAAAGATCATGACATCTGGTCCCATCACTTCATGTGAAATAGATGGGGAAACAGTGGAAACAGTGTCAGACTTTATTTTGGGGGGGGGGTCCAAAATCACTACAGATGGTAATTGCTGCCATGAAATTAAAAGACGCTTAGTCCTTGAAAGAAAAGTTATAACCAACCTAGAGTGTATATTCAAAAGCAGAGACATTACTTTGCCGACTAAGGTCCGTCTAGTCAAGGGTATGGTTTTTCCTGTGGTCATATATGGATGTGAGAGTTGGACTGTGAAGAAGGCTGAGAGCTGAAGAATTGATGCTTTTGAACTGTGGTGTTGGAGAAGACTCTTGAGAGTCCCTTGGAGATCCAACTAGTCCATTCTGAAGAAGATCAACCTTGGGATTTCTTTGGAAGGAACGATGCTAAAGCTGAAACTCCAGTACTTTGGCCACCTCATGGGAAGAGCTGACTCATTGGAAAAGACTCTGATGCTGGGAAGGATTGGGGGCAGGAGGAGAAGGGGACGACTGAGAATGAGATGGCTGGATGGCATCACAGACTCGATGGATGTGAGTCTGAGTGAACTCCGGGAGTTGGTGATGGACAGCGAGGCCTGGCGTGCTGTAATTCATGGGGTCGCAAAGAGCCGGATACTACTGAGTGACTGAACGGAACTGAACTGATAGTGCCCTGAAAAACACTGAACCAGATGTAGGTTCTACAGAGGGCCTCAGACAGAGGTCTTGGTGCCACTCACAGCACTTCACATGGATTTGCCATTACTAGCAATAATACTATTCATACCTTTTGTTCACAATTACATTTTAAATGATTTACATTATTTAAATTATAATATTTACAATATTTAAATTACATTTTAAATGATTATGGCTAATGTATAGGAAATCCATTGATTACTTTATACTTCTGTTTAGTAATTGTACTGAACAACCATCTCAAGTGTTTCTTCTCAGTGCTCTTAGGATGTATCCAAACTCCCTAACACCATTTCAAACCTTTGATAGGCAGACTTCAAACGTTTTGCCGCTTCAGTTCCAGATCACCCAACAAAGCAAATAACACAGTTAAGCAAGTCACAAGAATTTTCTGGTTTCCCAATGCATATGAAAGTTATGTTTACACTCTAGTATAGTCTATTAAGTGTGGAGGGGTGCAGTCCATAGGGAGTCACGAGGAGTTGGACACAACTGAGTGACTTCACTTTCTCGCACTGGAGAAGGAAATGGCAACCCACTTCAGTGTTCTTGCCTGGAGAATCCTAGGGTTGGGGGAGGGAGCCTGGTGGGCTGCCATCTATGGGGTCACATACAGTCAGACACAACTGAAGTGACTTAGCAGCAGCAGCATTATGTCTAAAAGAACAATGTATCTATCTTCATTTAAAAATGTTGTATTGAAACATGTATACTATCATGTAAGAAACAATCGCCAGTCTATGTTTGGTGCAGAATGCTTGGGGCTGGTGCACAAGGATGATCCGGAGGGATGATGAGGGGTGAGAGGTGGGAGGGGGGGTCATGCTGGGAGCGCATGTACACCCCTGGCGGATGTATGCCAAAACCAATACTATACTGTAAAGTAAAATAAAGTAAAAAAAAAAATGTTGTATTGTTAAAATGCTAACCATCAATATGCCACAAACCTTCACTTTGTAAAAACAAAACAAAATGGTATTTGCAGAGTGCAGTAAAATGAGGAATACCTGTATTCTTCCGCCACACAGAAGTGCTTTCATGTATTCAGATGGAGCATGCTGCTTCTTGCTTTCAGCTCTTTGTGCGTGCACTTTCATATGCTTAGAACACTGCTCTATCTTTTCTCCTAATTCTCAATAATGCTTTAGATTTTATGCTGAATGCCATTTCTTCTGGAACATCATTCTTATGTCCTCAGCCACCACTAGCTCCACAGATGAAACCCAAGTGAGTGCCTCTATTGCATGTGTGCATGGCAACCAAGTGTTAGCATAGAGGTCTTACCATAGGACTTTTCATGCTTTATTGAAACTGTTTTTTGTTCTTCCCCCTTTTTCTCTCTGTATAGACTATTAGGTTCTTTATGTGTAGAAGACATGTCTTTTTTGTGCTTTGTGCCAAGAAACTGGCATGTGGTCCCTAGGATTAGCTAAAAACTGTATTGAAGGGATGAATAAATGGATAAATGAATGAATGAGCTAAACCTTAACTTCTCAATATGACTTACAAGGAGCTGAATCCTACCTACCTATGTCACCTCTTATCGTGTCAATTAATACAGAACCATCTACCCACCAGCCATTTTGAATTTATTTCAGATCCTTAAAAAACATCATGCTTTTCTTGTCCACAGGAATCTATGCATGCTATTCTCTTGCCTGGAATGCTCTCCCCAACTACCCTTCCCCTGAACAACTCCTATCCATCCTCAAAGGCTCAATTTAGTTGTTTTTTTCCCCTAATCTTTCCCCTGTACTCCTTTGCACCTCATCTAAGTACTCCTCTAAGGTACTGCCCAAGGACCCTCACTTCCTCTATAATGACAATTCAAATTTTTCTGGAGGTTTTTGGTCAATAATTAATATTTTCTTCTAAACTCTTAAGTTGTCAGGGTCATGGACAGCATCCAGCACCATGATCTTTTTATCCTGGCACATAATGGTCATGAAATAGATGTCAAAACAAGAACAAACTAAATAGTTAGACCATCTTTTAAAATATAAACAAAATATGCTGCATTGTTCAGGCATTGCCTTGCTATCTATTCCCACCAGGGAACTAATCAATCTGCAAGGGAAATGTGGATGTTCTGATACTGTCTGGATCCTTTTTCTTTCATCATTTTAAAAAATCATCCACAGATCTTCTTCTGCATCCTATCCTATCGAAAATTGGAACTGCTGTTTTTTTTCATCTCCATTTTTATTTCCATGAAAAGGACTTCTCAGCCCCCTGTTAGCAATTGCTCAAGGTTTATATTTGAAGTGTCAAGTCTTTAATAACTGTATCTCTATAGCTTTTGCACATCTTATTCCTATCTGCTATTGTTGAGACCCACACAAGTGCTAAAACATGAGAACTCCTCTCCTCTCTCTCTTCAGGATGACTGTTGCCTTTTTAACTACACATGGATTTTGCCATTTTCTTTGAGCCACATTTCTCTGTTGAGTCCATCTGGTCTGTGTCTTAGAGGAATGAATACACTTGCCAGCCAGTAGATTCTTCAGTTCCCACAACACTGGAATGAAGAGAGCATTATATAAACTGAGCATAATACTTGGTGTCTCACAGTTTTAATCATCATACCTTGGCTACTGCCACCTGGGCTTAGATTACTTAATTATTTCATGCCCACCATGGATAGGTTATGTTGCACATTTACAAAATAAGGAGTGAGGAAGGAATAATCATGCAAATCAGCCAGCATTCTGGAGATGCTATCCAAGATGCAGGATGATGAAAGGATGGCTACCTCACCTCTGATGCCAAAAATAATGTATATCTTTGTGCATCAAACAACATCGACACTGATTCCCAGTACCTCAGTCATTTGTTCCTATACATTCTTAAGTAAATTCACCATCTTTGTCTCACTTTGCTCTGAACCATAGCAAACCATATTTCCTAGACTCCTTGGGATAATGTCAGTAACTAAGTCTTCTCTGTGACTCCAGAGAAGCTAGGTGCTACTATTTTTTTAAATTCTTTTTTATGGATTTTCATAAAATTCTTCTTAGAATTTTCTTTTTTATGCTGTGGTTACGTCACCCACCCACGGTCCAGCTTCTGGATTCTGATAACACCAACTTCCTTTATTATTCTTGCACTAGGAACAGTGGTGACTTCCTGTTCTTACTGTCATCTGGGATACTGGATCACACACTATGGGACTTTTGGACCTCTCCATCTCCTGAGAAAGCAATTTTAAATATTAAATTTTCTCTGTTGAAACACCTAGAGAGAATGACTTTTCCCTGATGGGAACCTAACTGTCACATCCACCGAATATCCAAAATGCCCAACCAATAAATATTTTAGAGTATATAGTATCTTAAACATCTTAAGTCTTTGATGTAAAGTAACTGTAAACCACGGATAATGTTTATCTTCTACCTACTCCCAACATGAAGTATATATTTGGAGTTTCATTTCTGTACATTTTTTCAGTTAAAAATGTGACAGAAAAGTAGTTCTAGTTCATTTCAAAAATTCCATTAAAAAATTAAAAGCTTAAGGTGGAAGTCACAGGATTAACAGGAAGAAGAGTTTGAGGGTAAACTGGGAAGCCCAGACTTAAGACTCTGTATGGATGTGAGAGTTGGACTTTGAAGAAGGCTGAGGGCTGAAGAATTGATGCTTTTGAACTGTGGTGTTGGAGAAGACTCTTGAGAGTCCCTTGGACTGCAAGGACATCCAACCAGTCCATTCTAAAGGAGATCAGCCCTGGGATTTCTTTAGAAGGAATGATGCTAAAGCTGAAACTCCAGTACTTTGGCCACCTCATGTAAAGAATTGACTCATTGGAAAAGACTCTAATGCTGCGAAGGATTGGGGGCAGGAGGAGAAGGGGATGACAGAGGATGAGATGGCTGGATGGCATCACTGACTCAATGGACGTGAGTCTGAGTGAACTCTGGGAGTTGGTGATGAACAGGGAGGCCTGGCATGCTGCGATTCATGGGGTCTCAAAGAGTCAGACATGACTGAGTGACTGAACTGAACTGAAGACTCTGTAACTTCTTACATCAGAGACACTAAAACATTGTTTCAAGTAGAGAGTAATTAGACATTCTCCAAATGGTCCTGAGCAATTTTCGAATAACTTGGAGTCAGCCTAGTAGTGAAAAAATGTTTTTCCCCTAAAGTCTTTTCTGAATATCTAAGAATCCATATGATTTAAAGAAAATGCTGTATATCTCAAACTTTTAAGTTAAAAATTTAATCTCAATATATATAAATATTGAATCACTATGTTGTACATCTGCTAATATAATGCTGTCTGTCAACTATACACCAATTTAAAAAATATAACATTTTTTCGTAAAGAATCTGATGTCTTAATTTCCTCAACAAATTTTAAAGCATCATTACTTAAAGGAAAATTACATTTCCTAGTACTAAGAACACAAAGAAAACTGCTGATAACATAGAACCAACAACCCCATTGCTTACAGTCCAAGCGGCCCAGAATACTAAAATTAGTAAAACATTGTTCTTAAAAACTTCAGCAATGCCATCACTCTTTTTTTCTCACATCATATACAAACACTCAAGAGTCACCAAAAATGGAGTCATCTTGAACCCCTAACAAGAGGGGGATTTTTAAAAGCTTCCTCAAACACTGTCATGTTAATGCACAGGAATTCACAATGCACAGAAACATTGGAAATTATTCACTCACTCTCAGGCTTTCTCTCTCAGTCTTCCCAGACTCACTTCACCAGGCTTTCTGGGCTATGAGACTAAATGATCACACCCTTCTCGGAGACTTCCTCTCTGAAGGTCCCTCACTAGCCCTCTGACAGTAAAGGGAATCCTAATGATAGAAATGAAGGAATCAGGAGGCCATGAGGATAAAGTGGAAGTAAGACATCCCAGGTTCCTTAGTCCTCTGTTCTTCAGTTTTTTCTAGAACAGCCTGGACAAGAGAGATATAAAATATCATTCTAAAAGGAAGACTACTCCTGGCTCCCCACTCTGGAAGCAAGTTCTTGTCTGCACTTGAGTCTACAAACTTCATATATTACTATTTACCTTGCAAATAATTGGGAAGTGTTTCTTTTAATTACCAAACCAATATGGTTTATTAAAAATAGAAATCTACATTATATAGAAATTCCCTTTATTATATTCCAGAAAGATAACAATCCAGCCTTGTTTTAATTGCCTCCAGTGATGTGGAGGTGATGGAATTCAAGCTGAGCTATTTCAGATCCTGAAAGATGATGCTGTGAAAATGCTGCACTCAATATGCCAGCAAATGTGAAAACTTAACAGTGGCCACAGGACTGGGATAGGTCAGTTTGCATTCCAATCCTAAAGAAAGGCAATGCCAAAGAATGTTCAAACTACTGTAGAATTGCACTCAACTCACAAGCTAACAAAGTTATGCTCAAAATTTTCCAAGCCAGGCTTAAACAGTATATAAATCATGAACCTTCAAATGTTCAAGGTGGATTTAGAAAAGGCAAAGGAACCAGAGATCACATTGCCAACATCTGCTGGATCATCGAAAAAGCAAGAGTTAAAGAAAAACATCCACTTCTGTTTTATTGACTACACCAAAACCTTTGACTGTGTGGATCACAACAAACTGAGCAAAATTCTTAAAGAGATGGGAATACTAGACCACCTGACATGCCTCCTGAGAAATCTGTATGCAAGGAAGGAAGCAACAGTGAGAACTGGACGTGGAAGACTGGTCCCTGTCTTTGGACATGGTCTTTGGAACCAACATAGACTGGTTCCAAATAGGAAAAGGAGTATGACAAGGCTGTATATTTAACTTATATGTAGAGTACATCCTGAGAAATGCTGGGCTGGATGAAGCACAAGCTGGAATCAAGATTGCCAGGAGAAATATCAATAACCTCAGATATGCAGATGACACCACCCTTATGGCAAAAACGAAGAAGAACTATAGAGCCTCTTGATAAAAGTGAAAGAGGAGAGCATTATGGCAAAAATGAAGAAGAACTATAGAGCCTCTTGATGAAAGTGAAAGAGGAGAGTGAAAAGGTTGGCTTAAAACTCAATATTCAGAAAACTAAGATCATGGGATCCAGTCCCATCACATCATGCCAAATAGATGGAGAAACAATGAAAACAGTGACAGACTTTATTTTGAGGGGCTTCAAAATCACTGCAAATGATGACTGCAGCCATGAAATTAAAGACACTTTCTCCTTGGAAGGAAAACTACAACCAACATAGATAGCATATTGAAAAGCAGAGACATTACTTTGTCAATAAAAGTCCATCTAGTCAAAGCTATGGTTTCTCAGTAGTCATGTATAGATGTGAGAGTTGGACTATAAAGAAAGCTGAGTGCCAAAGAATTGATGCTTTTGAACTGTGGTGTTGAGAGTCCCTTGGACTTGCAGGAGATCCAATCAGTCCATCCTAAAGGAGATCGGTCCTGAATGTTTATTGGAAGGACTGATGTTGAAGCTGAAACTCCAATACTTTGGCCACCTGATGTGAAGAACTGACTAATTCGAAAAGACTCTGATGCTGGGAAAGATTGAAGGTGGGAGGAGAAGGGAACAATAGAGGATGAAATGGTTGTATGGCATCACCAACTCGATGGACATGAGTTTGAGTGGGCTCCGGGAGTTGGTGATGGACAGGGAGGCCTGGTATGCTGCAGTCCACGGGGTTGCACAGAGTCAGACATGACTGAGTGACTGAACTGAATGACGTGAAGCTCATTGACTCCCAAAACAGCCTAATTCCTGGTGAGACTGAGTTAATATATGAAAGCACATTCTTAGGCTGAATTGAATTTTCTATCTTATTTTTAAATAGCTGCCATTTATATAGTCATCATGATGTACCAGTGATCAGTTCTTCATATAAGACTTCTAATTAAATGTCCAAAAAAACCCCTACAAGGCAAATGTTATCCCACTTTCAAGTTGAGGAAAATAAAGCTCAGAAAATTTAAGTGACCTGCCTAAGATCATAGTAACACTAGCATTTGCACTCAGTGTGGCTTTCCTTAATATGCCATACTGCTTTCTGCAACAACACAATTAAATTATTGGAAATCCAAACATTAACTATTAAATAAAGTGTCATCCTTTAAAATGGCATACCTTTGGGGCATTTACATATGGCCTTTCTCCAAACAGCTGGAACAGCTGCTGTTAGGCAACAGAACAATGATATATTTTCTTTCTCCCAGTTTGGAAGAAATAGACAAGTGCCTGGATATTAAAATCTGCCCCAATGAAAAGATACATGAATATGAACAAATCCACCATGTATCTTTCATCTCATCTGTATATAAATATGCGCGTGCACACACACATGTACCTATATACACAGGAATCAGGAAAACCTGATTTGTCATCCCTACATAAATGATTGAGGTTTCTCCCACCCACTTCCCATGGGAAGGAGCCACAGTAAACTCCAGTGGTGTTGGTAGGTTGGAGAAGATGGAGAAGAGGGGAAAGTGAAAGAAAAGAACTGCTAATGTGAGGCTCATAAACCAGTGCATGCGTGTTAAGTAGTTTCAGTCGTGGCAGCCTCTGTGCAACCCCATGGACTGTAGCCCACTAAGCTCCTCTGTCCATGGGTTTCTCCAGGTAAGAATACTGGAGTGAGTTACCATGCCCTCCTCCAGAGGATATTCCCAACCCAAGGATCAAACCCGATTCTCTCTTAGATCTCCTGCATTGGCAGGCAGGTTCTTTACCTCTAGCACCACCTGGGAAGCCCCTATGTTCCAACACTACTGCCAAATGAGTAGCAGTATCCAAAAAACGAAAAGAGTGCCAGCCACACCAAGCCACAAGGCCTGGGGAAGGATGTATGGCTGAGTAAGGCCATATCCTTGCCCCTAAAGTTATGGGCTAGTGGGCAAACACCAATAAATAGCTCCACTCGCAGTGCGCCTGCTACAGTTCCTATCTGTAATCTCTGTTGGCTACAGTAGAGAGGTCAGAAGCAGGGAGATTGAATGTGATCAATGGTCTACTAGTGGGCCTATCAGATCCTCCATGGAGGGCCAAAGCTAACCCTATGCTGCTAAAAAGCTGTGGTTCCTATGCCAGATCCTTTTTGTACACTGATACTAAATGTGGTTAATGAGTCTGAATTAATAAAATCACCAAGTGGTGATTTCTATTCTATATGACTATTATTTTCACATGTTATTATTATTGGCAAAATCATGAAACATCAGTCTTTCTCAGTATTCAAGCCTATGTAACTTCCAGAAGTTTAGCATCCACCTGAAACCCACAGCATAAAGCTCAACGACTTGCTATCACAAGGCCAAGTCTAGAATGGCCAAATATCTCTCCTTGCCTGGGACTGAGGGGTTTCCCAGGATGTGGGACCTTTGGTGCTGAAACTGGTATGGTCTTCAGTGAAGCCAAACTGCTGGTCAACCTATCCAGGTAATCTCTTGATTTAGCAGCAGACTCCTTCCGTGTGCACTGATCCATGCCTCCCACTCAATAGGTTTATGAAAGAGGACCAGGGAACCCACTCAGGTACACTAAGAAATAAACCAACTGATCAAATAAGGGGGAAATGGAAGAGGAGAGTAATATCGGTGCCAGGGGACACGTCAGAGGGAACATTTACTGCCAGCGCCTCCCACACACAGAAGAGAGAGCCCTGTCATGGGACCTGATTGGTGTGGTGACATTCCCTTAGCTTCAATATACAGCAGCAATACATTTTTACAAAGCTGCAACCTTCTCCTCTAAAAGGAAAATACAATAATAAATTACTGAAAACGTTAAGCATATATATCATTCTAGAGCTCTGTTTTGTGTCCAGAGAATACTGCAAAGCAAATTAAATAACTGTCGAAAATGAGTATATATATGTATATATGAATATACATATGAATATATATATGTATATATTCTTCGTTCCTTCAGCAAAATGTCTACCGGGGGCCTCCTACACACCAGGCTCTGAGTGTGGCTCTGGGGACCCCAGAGATGCAAAGGACTCTGTTCTTTTCTGTTAGGCATCTTATTTAAATCCTCCACTGTGTTCATAATATCCACTTCCTAGTTTGGGGCTATTCTAGCCTATATAGACATGTTCTCTAGGGCTTGGGCCTTGCACAGAAAACATTCAGTAATTCAATTGCCTCATTTACCACTGTTCCCTTAAGAAGAAACCATAGCAGATGAATTTTAATATGTTCAGTTTATATTTTCTTCCTTGGGAGCCTATTTCTGTCCACCAAAATAGCGTAGCATCAGGTAGTATAGACACATCAAAGACAAATGAAGGTGGAAACCCCAACAGGAGGAAAATTATTGTTTTAGCCATTACCTACCACTTCTTGTCTTCAATTGGGACTGAAACCATTTCCCCCACTCCTAATTCATTGGCATTACCTCGGTTCTACAGTCTTTATGGCTCTATCCTGCACCTGGAGTAGCAACCATCCTCTCAAAATTCAGACCAGAAAACGCAAGAGGAGACCCAACCCTGCTGATCAGAATAACACATTCCTATCTGTTATCTGACATCACCCTCTTTTCTGCTAAACTCAGACACCACTCCATTGTTTTAGCTGATGATGCCTGACAGGGGAGATGACTGATTCAAGTGACAGACAGGGTTTCAATAGAGAGAGAAGCCTGTTTAAGCTCCGGCCTGTCTGCTCCAGTAAATCTCCAGTTTTATCAGCTGGGAGCAACTGGCTCATTTCGCCTAGATCAGTGGCAGTCCATCTTTTCACAGCCCCTTGTCAGGGACAGACTTCAGGCGCCTTGGCATGCCAGGTCTGATATGAGTCAAACTCAGTGTGAACAAGGATTAACCTATACGATTGTCTGAGACTCCCTTTAAGTGTATTCCAGGCAGAGACTGGAGAAAACTATAAACTCGATTAAACAAGGTAAACTTTTCTGCGTTCCTGGGCAGTGTGCATTTCATTTGCATTCCTTCAGCAGTGTGAATAAACAAGACCATTGACCTGGGCATCTCGAGCACCCGCAGCCTGCATGGTGCAGTGCAAGAAGGAATATTTGAATGTCGTCCTGGCAAAACTGGACAGCCTGTCAGAAACATGAAAATGGCTTTTGAAATCTGCATGTCTGTGTGACGGTATAAAATATTCATACCTCAGATTAAAATATTTTACTGAATTAATATTGATTTATGATTAATTTTTAAATAGATTCATATTTCATGAGGCACTCACATGAACCTACAAATTGGGCCTCAGCAAGTGAAACCAATTACACAAATCGTTAAGGAGGCAACCAAGAAAGCAACTCTCAATGCCTGGGAAGAGACAAAAAGAGTGAGAAAATCTGCCTTTAGGATAAAATAAACAGAGAGCTATATAGTGACAAAAAAAAAAATCAAAACACCTCCCCACCCTGCTTGCTTTGATATAGGTTTTTCTTTTTCATGTACGCCAGTGGGGTATCCCCCTACCAATTTTTTAAGAAAATATCTATGTTTGGCCTCATGTTTGAAAACCTCACTGCAGTAACTGTTTTTTTCAAAACTGTAATTAATTCTCTTCTTCCAAAAGAGAATTGTAATAATGATAGCTAACACAAGTGAAGCTTCCTTGAGTTCCTCTCTTCTGGTACTGGGCAAAGGCCTTTCAGAAAAGTGCTGACAGCTGAAAACAAAAGGCATTGATTGTTCTGCCCAATTAGCATCTTTAGACACAAGGCAATAGCAGGTAAGACAGGGCTCCCCAGTGCTTTCGAACATGTTCTCTTTCAATCTGAGTCCAGAAAATTAACTTTTCACCCCTCCGCTCTCCTGTTATGCTTTCCATAATCATACCTGTACATTTCATGTCTGAAAACTAGACTATCATTTCATTGAGTTCCCTTTTGGAAAGAAACCGTCCTCTAATTTATACAAGATATTTTTATAGCCTAAGCAGCAGACTCACTTCATCTTTATTCATTCTTCTTTTCTTTTTATATCTCATTCATGTTTTCGTTTTCTTATTTAAACATGCTAAATTGGGCCACCTTTGCTCAGTTTATTACAGTCAGTCCTCTTTTGCATAAAAATCCAGTATGTAAAGTTATAGGACAAAATAAGGATATTCTTTACTTTGTGATGAAGAGTCTTAATGTGAGCAAGAAGGTTTCAAAAACCATGGGAAATCTGTAGGAGATGCTCGACTGGGTAGCGCAGCCACATGGGGCTGAGATGATGCCCAGGGTCTCCTAATTAGATAAAGCCATTGTTTAGATCAGACAATACCTGTTTACAGTTCAATAAACAACTTGTCACAGTTGCTTGCTCAAAGCAGACCTAGATGTCAATGCAAACAGTTAGTACAGAGGTAGTGAAATAAATTGGTCTCTTGAGTAAATAAATTGAGCAGCAATGTGAAACTGCCTCATCAGTACAGAAGAAGATAATCATTTATAAAGGTTTAAAATGGCGTTTCATAAGTATTGACATTTAGAGAAATGTCTTTCCCCATCTAAATGCCTACCCCCACCTTTTCCTATTTTCACCAGCCACTAAAAAGAAAAATAAAACAAAAAGAGAGAATAAAGTATGTCTGGGGTCATTTCATCAAAGTTTCATAATGTGTCCTATATAAAATTTAACAGATGTCTTAAAAATACCTGTCCTTGAAGGTAAATTATGGATATGTATGGCATCTGCCTTCAAGGATTTGCCATTCTCTTATAGGGACGGGGGAGCCTGGTGGGCTGCCATCTATGGGGTCGCACAGAGTCGGACACGACTGAAGCAACTTAGCAGCAGCAGCAGCAGCAGCAGCATAAAATGGAACCAGACCAAAAGATAAGATAATGTCATGTGTTCAAACAACTGGATTTTGTTTTTGCTGTTGTTTCTTGTTGATGAATAGCTGAATGACAGAGGGAAAGCAAAAAAAAAAAAAAGAAAGAAAGAAAGAACAGAGTTGAGGGGTACACCTAGAAGCCCTAGTCAGGGAGATGAAGTGAGTTCTTTTATGGGGATAAGGACCATATATAGTAGCACTCTCTTTCTCAAAGATCTTTGAAAGAAAGTGTCTGTAGTGGAAGATGTGATTAAACAACTGAATGCAAGGTTTTTTGAAATAAATTTCTCTGCATGCACATTGAGAAATCACAGAAACCCTGTCAGAAACCCCCATGCACATGTAAATATCAGAAAGCAGAGCAGCACATTCCGCTGCTTTAGGTGTTGTAAGAAAAGAAAGCATTGACATTTGCTCGCCACCATATAAGCTCCAACTCTAACAGACAATGTATGCCAGCTCACTGTAGGGCCAGAAGGAATAATCCAGAGACATTCAATCAATGTTACCTGAGAGGGCAGGGAGAAGGTGGGAAAACTAAAGTTCTATATATTTTAAAGAGGGTAGAAGTCTTATTCCCACTACTTTCTTTCATTCTTTCCTCCTCTTTTTCTTCTTAACCTGACCTTTATGTACCACCCCACAGATTCTAAGTAAAAGAGCTCTTAGTCTAAAAAAAAAAAACTCTTCCTTGGTGGCTCAGACGGTAAAGAATCTGCGTGCAATGCAGGAGACCTGGGTGTGACCCCTGCATCAGGAAGATGCCCTGGAGAAGCTGATGGCAACCAACTCCAGTATTCTTGCATGGAGAATTCCACAGGCAGCAGGGCACAGAGGGCTACAGTCCATGGGGTCGCAAAGAGTTGAACATGACTGAGTGACTAACACTTTCACTTTACCCCCAAAATGGTAGAGGGGACATCTCCTATTAGATTAATTTTAACCATCATAGCACTCCTAAGAATTCACTTTACCTGCCCATTATTGAAAACATACTGAATTCTGCCTCAATGAATCTATTTCCCCTAAACATGCAAAAAAAAAAAAAAAACACTTGAAATCTATAGCAACAGAAGGCTTATTTTTTTCTTTTTTTGAACCAAGAAAATAAAACTAGAGTGCAGTCAATACTATTATAAACCCCAATGATCCTTTCCTGAGATGAATATTTAACATCTGCCCTTGTAACTCACAATCACCGTATTCCTGGCTCTTTACAACCACACCTGCATTTTCAGTTGGAGCTCACCAACTGACCATGAGGTTTCTTTCACTGCCATTTATGTTGTGGTCACAGACCTGAGAGCACATAATGCCAGGATTACTGCTGACCTGCCCTTCGTGGAAATCTGAGCTCAGTGGTGTCTTTATAAAATGTTAGCTTTCAACGCTACTTCAGACAAAATTGGCAGTGGATGTAGTTTTTCACCTCTATTCCCAGCTTCCATGTTCTGAGACAAAATCTCATTTACTCCACACTTCTCTAGAGGGCTCAGTGCTCTCTGTCTCCCCCTTTCTTGGGAACGCTCAGCAGTGCAGAGAGAAAAGAGAAGGAACTGGGATAAGAAAACACAGGTTCATGTGCCATCTCTTCATGGCTGTGTGACATGTTCAAGCCACTTTACCTCTTCAGCTTGCATTCTTCATGTAGAAAATAGGGATAATAAAATCACTTGCTTCCCATAGAGGAGAAGTTACAATTACAAATAATAATACTAATAACCTAGATTAAAGAGCTTTGAAACCTAAAGGGCCAATCAGGTGCTACTTCCATAAATGATTATTCATTCATTCGATTTAACTGAATATTTACTGTTTGATGCTGGATACAGTGATGAAAATGATAATGTCTCTGTCCTTAGAGACAGACTAATAGAGAGTGTCATGGAAAAAATAGTGTTAATAGTATTTGATTAGAACTGTAATAGAAGTATTGATCAAGTGCTATGGGGTCAAAGATATATTTTGGAGGCAAATCATGGAAATTTTGTTATTATTACCATATATACAAGTAATCTTATATCTATTATATGTAAAATAGACAAATGTTAAGGCTTAGCTCTTGGCAAGGGAAATAGATTTTAAAAGTGTTAAACCCAGTTTTAACACTTCCACTTAAAGTCTTAACCAGCAATGAAGGGAAGTGGAAAAGGATCACCTGGACCCAGTCAGCTCACACCAGTGCCTCCAAGTCACATGGAAATCATCAGTTAAGGTAGACTCTCCCTGCTTTTAATTGTGGAACTGAATGGTTAGAACCATCTTAAGTCATTTTACACCATTCTCCTTCACCTACATTTTTGGGATCTTGATGCAAATACGTTAACTAAAAAAAAAAAACAAACCCACTTCACATGATGAAACTATTTATGATTAAGGGGTTGGGAAGTCCTGCAGAGAAGGTATTTGTGCAGACTCTTCCTCAGTTAACCCTCACATCCTGGTACTCCCCAAACTCATCTCAGCTACAAACATCTTCACAGTGAGCCTACCAGTTCCTACTGGTGGATGCTATGGATGGGTCTCTAGCCAGACCACACAGTCAACTCCAAAACTAGA
>SJYC01017471.1:0-10153 GCA_006408675.1 Madoqua kirkii | reverse complement strand
GAATAATTGCAATATTCCAGAGAAAATTTTGAAGAAAACAATGATTTATCTGTAGTATCAAAAAATATGAATTTAAATCTTAATTAAAGTTAACAATATAAATATGCTGCCTTGTGTGTGCATATATAATTTAGCAAAACATACGGTTAAAATATTTGAAATACTGAAAATTATTATGGATTATAAATTTTCCATTATTGTTAACATCACTTAAAACAAAGTTTATTTCTTTAATCACTCCACTACCACAAAAGAAGAATGATAGCAAAAACAACAGCTAGAAAGAGAAAGACTCACCATATTTTTAAAGATATGTACTTTAGTGTAAAATATATGTTAATAATAAAAATATTGGTGAGTCTAAAAAGCTTCCCTGGTGGCTCAGATAGTAAAGAATCCGCCTGCAATGTGAGAGAATTGGGTTCAATTCCTGGGTGGGGAAGAGCCCCTGGAGAAAGGCAGATCAACTCACTCCAGTATACTTGCCTAGAGAATTCCCATGGACAGAGGAGTCTGACAGGCTACAGTCATGGGGTCACAAAAAGTAAGACGTCACTGAATGACTAAGTACACAGTAAGTCAAAAAAGAAGGCAATTGTTTAATTTTTTTTGCCCAAGTTAGTTAGCTAGTTCAGTCACTCAGTCGTGTCCCACTCTTTGTGACCCCATGAATCACAGCACGCCAAGCCTCCTTGTCCATCACCAACTCCTGGAGTTCACTCAGTCTCATGTCCATCGAGTCAGTGATGCCATCCAGCCATCTCATCCTCTGCGTCCCCTTCTCTTTCTGCCCCCAGTCCCTCCCAGCATCAGGGTCTTTTCCAATGAGTCAACTCTCTGCATGAGGTGGCCAAAGTATTGGAATTTCAGCTTCAGCATCAGTCCTTCCAGTGAATACCCAGGACTGATCTCCTTTAGGATGGACTCGTTGGATCTCCTTGCAGTCCATGGGACTCTCAAGAGTCTTCTCCAACACCACAGTTCAAAGCATCAATTCTCAGCTTGAGGAAGGGTTGTTACCCTTACTCAGCTTTCTTCACATCCAACTCTCACATCCATACATGACCACTGGAAAAACCATAGCCTTGACTAGACGGACCTTTGTTGGCAAAGTAATGTCTCTGCTTTTCAATATACTATCAATATACTCTCTAAGTTGGTCATAACTTTCCTTCCAAGGAGTAAGTCTTTTAATTTCATGCCTGCAATCACCATCTGCAGTGATTTTGGAGCTCCCCCAAATAAAGTCTGACAGTTTCCACTGTTTACCCATCTATTTCCCATGAAGTGACGGGACAGGATGCCATGATCTTCGTTTTCTGAATGTTGAGCTTTAAGCCAACTTTTTTTACTCTCCTCTTTCACTTTTATCAAGAGGCTCTTTTGTTCCTCTTCACTTTCTTCCATAAGGGTAGTGTCATCTGTATATTTCAGGTTATTGATATATTTCCTGACAGTCTTGATTCCAGCGTGTGCTTCTTCCAGCCCAGCATTTCTCATGATGTACTCTGCATATAAGTTAATAAAGTAGGGTGACAAGATACAGCCTTGACATACTCCTTTTCCTATTTGGAACCAGTCTGTTGTTTCATGTCCAGTTCTAACTGTTGCCTCCTAACCTGCATACAGATTTCTCAAGAGGCAGGTCAAGTGGTCTGGTATTTCCACCTCAGGATTTTCCACAGTTTCTTGTGATCCACACAGTCAAAGGCTTTGGCATAGTCAATAAAGCAGAAATAGATGTTTTCTTGGAACTCTCTTGCTTTTTTAATGATCAGCAAATGTTGGCAATTTGATCTCTGGCTCTTCCGCCTTTTTTGAAACCAGCTTGAACATCTGGAATTCTGTGGTTCACGTACTTCTGAAGCTTGGCTTGGAGAGTTTTGAGCATTACTTTACTAGTGTGTGAGATGAGTGCAGTTGTGTGGTAGTCTGAACATTCTTTGGCATTGCCTTTCTTTGGGATTGGAAGGAAAACTGACCTTTTCCAGTCTTGTGGTCACTGCTGAGTTTTCCAAATTGGCTGACATATTGAGTGCAGCACTTTCACAGCATCATCTTTCAGGATTTGAAATAGCTCAACTGGAATTCTATCCCCTCTACTAGCTTTGTTCATAGTGATGCTTCCTAAGACCCACTTGACTTCACTTTTCAGGATGTCTGGCTCTAGGTGAGTGATCACACCATCGTGATTATCTTGGTAGTGAAGATCTTTTTTGTAGAGTTCTTCCATGTATTCTTGCCACCTCTTCTTAATATCTTCTGCTATTATTAGGTCCATACCAAAGTTTGCCCAAAGTTACACATAATTTAAACATTTGTAACTCACAGTAATGGGCCATGAATAATTAAAAGAAAAAACCTAAAATCAAGAATCCAAATATTTTCTAAATTAAAATCCTTGGACAGAGTGAACTTTGATACTAAAGAATAAAGGAACCTGCAAAGATTTTTGAGTTGTGAAAGATTTTGTGAATGCTTTCATACAAATTATTTTATTTTCTCCACCTAAATTCAACAAAATTGATAAAACTAATACCACAACTCTTGTAATGTATTCTATGAGATGTATTTATTGATAATATTTGGCAAACAAGTGTTTCTTAAGTTAGTATTATAATAGGTAGCTTATTAGAAATGAAATGTCTTCTAATTTACCAAATTTTCCCCACTGAACAAAATAAATTATACTTATATAAAGTACTAAGAATGAAGATGGGAAATAGGTGGAGAAACAGTGTCAGACTTTGTTTTTGGGGGTTCCAAAATCACTGCAGATGGTGACTGCAGCCATGAAATTAAAAGACGCTTAGTCCTTGAAAGAAAAGTTATGACCAACCTAGATAGCATATTCAAAAGCAGAGACATTACTTTGCCAACTAAGGTCAGTCTAGTCAAGGCTATTGTTTTTCCAGTGGTCATGCATGGATGTGAGAGTTGGACTGTGAAGAAGGCTGAGCGCCGAAGAATTGATGCTTTTGAACTGTGGTGTTGGAGAAGTCTCTTGAGAGTCCCTTGGACTGCAAGGAGATCCAACCAGTCCATCCTGAAGGAGATCAACCCTGGGATTTCTTTGGAAGGAATGATGCTAAAGCTGAAACTCCAGTATTTTGGCCACCTCATGAGAAGAGCTAACTCAGTGGAAAAGACTCTGATGCTGGGAGGGATTGGGGGCAGGAGGAGAAGGGGATGACCAAGGATGAGATGGCTGGATGGCATCACTGACTCGATGGATATGAGTCTGAGTGAACACTGAACTCGATGGATGTGAGAGATGGTGATGAACAGGGAGGCCTGGCATGTTGCGATTCATGGGGTCGAAAAGAGACAGACACGACTGAGCGACTGAACTGAACTGAAGAATGAAGAAGTGCAATAAGCATATCCTACCTACAAGAAATTTAACTTTCAGTTTTCTGTAGGAAAGAAAGTGAACTGAATGAAAAAAATACAACACTGATGATGCAACAGTAAGAATTTAGTATTTAAAAGGGTTATGGGAGCAAAATAACATGCTGAAGTTTTTGGAAAGGCTTCTTTGAATTGGCAAAGTGTGTGCTGTACCATACTTGTAACTTGAATGTCCATAATCAAGGGTTTACATTATCCAAGAATTTTGTCCTTTCATGGGTCAAGGGAAACTGACTTCCAACTCATTTCTCTCCCCTCTGTTATTGGTAACAACCCTTCCTCAATTGTTTCTGTAATTTTTGACAAGTAGTTAATATTTAGTTTTTGTTATGTATGATTTCTACAGTTTTTGGAAACATCATATACTCAAGTCATGTCAGTACAGTGCTATTTTCTTCCCTCCAAACATCATTCTGTGGCTTATCACTTAAACCTAAATATTTATCAGAAGATTTTCCCATATTCACTTGACCATGGTGAATTAAAACTAATGCTACTCTTCTTAGAGCTGAGTTGGAATAAGGTTGTGACATGTCTATAGTCAGCATATGAACTTTCATTTATTCCTTTTTATTTCAGTTTTAAAACCCATCATTAGCTAGTAAAACTTGGAAGTCATTTTAGCAGAAATTACAGTGAGGAATTTGTAAAAGTCTTCCCTAAATTGGTAAAGAGGGTCATATGGATGTTTACTTTCAGAAAAATTTCAATGGAACTAGAGTTTTCAATATATCTTATTTTTATTTTACCTCCCTCAAAACTATAAGTGCTTTCAGAGGTGCTTGTAATATTTGAACAGTAGGCAGAACAGGCTTCCTTCTTAACTTATCACGACACACACACACACACACCACACCAAACAACAGATAATTAAGCTGTAGCTATTTTTACTATGAGGCTTCTCTGGTGGTTCAATGGGAAGAACTCATCTGCAATGCAGGAGAAATGAATTTGATCTGTAGGTTGGGAAGATCCCCTGGAGAAGGAAACGGCAAGCCACTCCAGTATTCTAGCCTGGAAAATCCCATGGAAGGAGGAGCCTGGCAGGCTACATTCCATGGGGTTGTTAACGAGTGAAACAAAACTTAGTGATAAATAACAAAAACTATGACTTCTACTATGCTTATTAAATTACCATTTACTATCTTGATGGGCTTCTAGGTGGTAGTGTTAGTAAAGAATCTGACTGGCAATGCAGGAGACACGAGAGTCAGGTTCAGTCCCCAGGTAAGGAAGATCCCCTGAAGGAGAAAATGACAAACCACTCCAGTATTCTTGCCTGGGAAATCCCATAGACAGAGAAGCCTTGTGGGTACCTGTCCATGAGGGTGCAAAGCGTAAGACACAATTGAAGTGACTTAACATGCAAGTCGCTTGACAGCAAATAAAAATTTGATTGCTATTCCTCTTTCATTCTTGGCATTCAGGAGAAAGTATACCTAAACTTAGGTAAGTTGTTAACTGTTTTAAGTTCCCAATATTCAATCAATTAAAAATAAATCAAACAACAACAAAACAATAACAAAACTAAGATCATCGGAGCCAAGGATTAAAATATTGGTAGTAGGTCTCCATATTACCATAATCACTGTTACAGTAAAAATACAGAGAGAAGAATATTGCAAATAATTGTGGACAACAAAAATCACAGGGCTCTCTTTCTTTAATGAAGGAACACAGAAAAGAAGACCTCTACATTTACCCTGATTTCAGTCTGTTTAGTTCAGTTCAGTCGCTCAGTCGTGTCCAACTCTTTGTGACCCCATGAATCACAGCACGCCAGGCCTCCCTGTCCATCACCAACTCCTAGAGTTCACTCAGACTCATGTCCATCGAGTCAGTGATGCCATCCAGCCATCTCATCCTCAGTTGTCCCCTTCTCCTCCTGCCCCCAATCCCTCCCAGCATCAGAGTCTTTTCCACTGAGTCAACTCTTCCCATGAGGTGGCCAAAGTACTGGAGTTTCAGCTTCAGCATCATTTCTTCCAAAGAACACCCAGGGCTGATCTCCTTTAGAATGGACTGGTTGGATCTCCTTGCAGTCCAAGGGACTCTGAAGAGTCCTCTCCAACATCACAGGTCAAAAGCATCAACTCTTTGGCACTCAGCTTTCTTCACAGTCCAACCCTCACATCCATACATGACCGCTGGAAAAAGCATAGCCTTGACTAGACGGACCTTTGTTGGCAAAGTAATGTCTCTGCTTTTCGACACGCTATCTAGGTTGGTCATAACTTTTCTTCCAGGGAGTAAGCATCTTTTAATTTCATGGCTGCAGTCACCATCTGCAGTGATTCTGGAGGCCCCCCCCCCTACCCCCCCCAAAAAAAAACAAAAAAACAAAAAACAAAAAACCACGTCTGACACAGTTTCTATTGTTTCCTCATCTATTTCTTGTGAAGTGATGGGACCAAATGCCATGATCTTTGTTTTCTGAATGTTAAGCTTTAAGCCAACATTTTCACTCTGTTCTTTCACTTTCATCAGGAGGCTCTTTAGTTCCTCTTCACTTTCTGCTGTAAGTGTGGTGTCATCTGCATATCTGAGGTTAGTAAAGTAATTCTCCAAGGCAGGCTTCAGCAATACATGAACCGTGAACTTCCAGATGTTCAAGCTGGTTTTAGAAAAGGCAGAGGAACCAAAGATCAAATTGCCAACATTCACTCGATCATCAAAAAAACAAGAGAGTTCCAGAAAAAACATCTATTTCTGCTTTATTGACTATGCCCAAGCCTTCGACTGTGTGGATCACAATAAACTGTGGAAAATTCTTCAAGAGATGGGAATACCAGACCACCTGACCTGCCTCTTGAGAAATCTGTATGCAGGTCAGGAAGCAACAGTTAGAACTGGACATGGAACAACAGACTGGTTCCAAATAGGAAAAGGAGTACGTCAAGGCTGTATATTGTCACCCTGTGTGGATCACAATAAACTGTGGAAAATTCTTCAAGAGATGGGAATACCAGACCACCTGACCTGCCTCTTGAGAAACCTATATGCACGTCAGGAAGCAACAGTTAGATTTATATCTGTAGGCAGTATCAAATGTTTGGTAAATTTGTGGAGGAACTGAAATTTTCTCACATTGCTAGCTGTAGTGTATAATGGTATTGGGTTTCAAGATGGCTCAGTGGTAAAGAATATGCCTGCAATGCAGAGGAAAATTCCCTGGAGCAGGTAATGGCAATCCACCCCATTATTATATACCCAACCCAGTATTCTTGCCTAGGAATTTCCATGGACAGATGAGGGGAGTGGTGTGCAGGGCGGAGAGCTACAGTCCATGGGGTAGCAAAATAGTCCTAACAACTTAGCAACTAAACAACAACATAATGGTACACTCATTTTGAAAAACACTTCAGGCATCCTGTGGGAACAGGGCCCCACACATACCATCACTTACTTAGAAAGCCTCCAGTAGCTACCAGAAAGTAGCAGGAAGTGGTCGCCTGAAAGGGCTAGCACACAAGGCTCTTCAGGCACACATGGTGTTATTTTCTGAAAATACCGTGAAATGATCTGTCGGTGCTCAAAATCCCCACTGAACAGTACCCCCCAGCTGTGTGCAGAGGGACACGTGGTTTATGAAGGGGCCAAATCTTCCAGCATCCTTCCAGGACCAGCCTCCCTCAAACTGCACCTTGCCTTTCTACCCCTAGCATCCTCAGCAGATCCTTAATCCACCCATTCTCTGATTCCATTCTGATGGTAGAAAGGGCCAGATTGGCGTAATTTTTCTTGTTCACTAAGAGGAAGTTCTGGAACCTTAACCACACATAAAAGCTAAGGACCGATCTGCTGTTGGCTAACGCATGTCCAGCTAGTCTTGCGCCTGTGCTGCTGGACACACCAGGAACTTCTGGCGGATGGCCGAGGAGCGGGAGGCTGAGTTATGTGTGGTAAAGTTAGTTCTCCCATGCGCCAGCTGAGACACACAGGATCCCTATCCTTTTAGATTCAGCCAGTTCAGTTCAGTCGTTTAATCTTGTCCAATTCTTTGTGATCGCATGAACTGTCGCATCTAGTCAAGGCTATGGTTTTTCCAGTGGTCATGTATGGATGTGAGAATTGGGCTGTGAAGAAAGCTGAGCACCAAAGAATTGATGCTTTTGAACTGCGGTGTTGGAGAAGACTCTTGAGAGTCCCTTAGACTGCAAAGAGATCCAACAAGTCCATCCTAAAGATCCATCCTGGTTGTTCATTGGAAGGACTGATGCTGAGGCTGAAGCTCCAATCTTTGGCCACCTCATGTGAAGAGCTGACTCATTGGAAAAGATTCTGATGCTGGGAGGGATTGAGGGCAGGAGGAGAAGGGGACGACTGAGGATGAGATGGCTGGATGGCATCACGGACTCGATGGACGTGAGTCTGAGTGAACTCCAGGAGTTGGTTATGGACAGGGAGGCCTGGAGTGCTGCAGTTTATGGGGTTGCAAAGAGCCGGACACAACTAAGTGACTGAACTGAACTCCAGCTCCCGGAGACCACCCAAACTCATGCCCATTAAGTTGGTGATGCCATCCAACAATCTCATCCTCTGTTTTCCCCTTCTCCTTCTGCCCTCAATCTTTTCCAGTATCAGAGTCTTCAAATGAGTAAGCTCTTTACATCAGGTGGCCAAAGTATTGGACTTTCAGCTTCAACATCAGTCTTTACAATGAACATTCAGGACTGATCTTGAGGATGGACTGGTTGGATTTCCTTACTGTTCAAGGGACTGTCAAGAATCTTCAACACCACAGTTCAAAAGCACCAATTCTTCAGCACTCAGCTTTCATTATAGTCTTAAGCAGGGCCAAATGAAAGGCAGCCAGAACGGGAGATTTTAACGTGAAGTGACCTAGAGTTCAACTAGACTGACTGCTTCTGGAGTCACTATTGAGATGCAAAAGGAGGAACTTAATGGATGTTATTTTTCCACTTCTCATAAACTGAGCAGTTAAAAAAAAAAAAACAAACGAAAACAAACAAACAAACAAAAAAAAAACTTGGCAGCTTCTTTTGAAATTAATTATAAAGCTGAGTAATGACCTGAACATTTTTAGTAGAAGCAAAATCATAAATCAAGAAAAGATGGTGGTTTACTGGCAAAGTCTTTTCTGACTCTAGGAACCCCATGGACCAGGTTTCTTTCTGTCCATGGGATTCTCCAGCAAAAATTCTGGAGCCTGTTGCCATTTCCTACTCTAGGAGATTTTCCTGACAGGGATTGAATGGAGGTTTCCTGCGTTGTAGGCATATTCTTTACAGACTGAAAATGGTATAGAAATATTATAGAAACTTTATTAATAAATCCAAAGCTGGTACTAATGCAAATATCTATGAATAGATGAGTGCTGTGAGGATATATTCTTTCTTCTATTGTGGTAAGAGATGCTGTGATCTAAATGATGATTATACCCTCAAGAATTAAACTTCTATTTTTTTCCTTAAGAATTTTGTTTATACAAAAGCTTTGGTTTACACAAAATTGAGAAGAGGTGCAGGGCTTTCCCACGTATTCACTGGTTGGAGCTAGTCTTGGTGCTTGGCCAGGAGTATTGGTTTTGCTTAAATGTAGTCTTCCTGTGATCCATAACATGGCCACTTCTAGTGATCATTGCTTCATGGGCTTCATTTGTATTCAGTGGACAGACTGACGCCCTGTGAATCACTAAGGAAAAGGAAATTTTTGTCCTAGAAGCACTGTCCTTAGATCTTACTGCCCTATAAAGAGTTCAGTCTCCGTATGATAGGTCCAATCACTTCATTGGATTATATTGATTGGCTCTCTCTCTGGGGTGCAATTGGTTGGAAATAATAGTCTCAAAAAATGCTTTAGAAATAAAAGCCATCTAGCTACCTTCTTAGTGACAACGTTAATCTAATATAAAACGTGTGCTCAGTCCTGTCTGACTCTTTGTGATCCCATGGACTATAGCCCGCTAGGGCTTTCTGTCCATGGAATTTTCCAGGTTAGAATACTGAAGTGAGTTGCCCTTTCCTTCTCCAAGGGATCTTCCCAACACATGGATGAAACCTGTGTTGCTTGCCTCTCCTCTTCTGCATTGGCAGGAGGATTCTTTACCTCTGCACCACAATATTAGTAGAGCATTTTCAGAGAAAGCAGATTACTATAGTTGGAGGCCTCAAATGATTACCTATAAAAAAAAAACAAGCAAAGAAAGCCTCACAGATTTAAACTTAAGTTTTTGTTTTTGTTCTTTTTTTTTCTTTGAAATTATAAAGAGATGTACCCAAGCCAGGTTGTGCCAGCTTTATTTATTTTATGTATATAAGCCTAGATGCAGCGATTTGGTAAAGGAAGTAGAAAATATCTATGAAAATTACATCTGACGGTTTTAACATGAAGTTGCTTTTCTTAATCTGTGCCTTAATTTTAAAATGTCAAAGGTGTATGTCTGCAAGTAAAAGCTGTGCTTTAACTGAGGTAACTGAAAATTATGACGCTTGTTCGGCTCTAGTGTAGAAATAATTCTTACTAGCACAGAGAAAATAAAATTTTCTATATGAATTTTTTTGATTTCATGGTAATTCTGGCTATTTTAATTATATATTACTTGAAAGAAAAAGATAAAGTTTCCAGCTGTGTTGAAGAGTGATGGATTGCTATTCAAATGTTTAAATTCAGATCTTGTGCTTTACATTGTTGACACTTAAGAAACAAGGCATGTTAATTCTGAAGTGGCTCACTTTTAAGAGGCCATCTGCAATCACACTGGGTGGCTTTCAGGCAGTTG
>SJYC01017470.1:0-10304 GCA_006408675.1 Madoqua kirkii | reverse complement strand
GGGATGACTGAGGATGAGATGGCTGGATGGTATCACTGACTGGATGGATGTGAGTCTGAGTGAACTCCGGGACTTGGTGATGGACAGGAAGGCCTGATGTGCTGCGATTCATGGGGTCACAAACAGTCAGATACGACTGAGCAACTGAACTGAACTGAACTGATCACTTAACTACTAAAGACAAGGTAGGCTTAATTACAGTTTGACCTATAGATATCTTCAGTAGTAGTGACTTGATCATGATGTTTTGATAAAACAGATAGGGAAATGCTTCTTAGTCTTTTGGCTAAGATCAAGTGTAAAACATATAGGCAGCCCACAAAATCATTATATATGTAATAAAATTATAGTCGGAAAAATTCTAGGTATCAAGCAAGTAGTACATCTTCTCGCTTAGTGAATGTTCAAAAGCTCGGAGTCCTTGGACCCTATGCAGAAGGTTCACTCAACACCACCATAATTATCTCCTGGAATATTCTTCTAAGCCTTCCACAAGTATTCTCATTTATGGTGATCACACTCTGAGACACTCAGCCTCTCTCAAAATTACTGCTTTCTAACTCTGTTGATGCTAATTCATAATGTTACATGGATTGCTAGTAAATATGAAGATTATGGAGGTCAACTGATAAAAATGAATTTTTGGACATATAATTGGAAAAACCATTCTTGTGAGTCAAACTCACAAAATCACCATTTGAGCTCTCTTGCCTGCAAGTAGAGCTACTGTGGTATAATGGTGAGTTGTGTGTCTGTGCCCAGGCATTTAGTCATGTCCAGCTCTTTGTGACTCCAAGGACTATAGCCTGCCAAGCTCCCATGTCCATAGGTTTCTCTACGTGAGCATACTGGAGGGTGTTGCCATCTCCACTTCCAGAGCATCTCCCCAAGTTCAGTTCAGTTCAGTCACTCAGTCGTGTCTGACTCTTTGTGATCCCATGATTCGCAGCACTCCAGGCCTCCCTGTCCATCACCAATTCCCAGAGTTCACTCAAACTCACATCCATCAGTGATGGATGTGATGCCATCCAGCCATCTCATCCTCTGTCATCCCCTTATCCTTCTGCCCCCAATCCCTCCCAGCATCAAAGTCTTTTCCAGTGAGTCAACACTTCACATGAGGTGGCCAAAGTACCGGAGTTTCAGCTTCAGCATCATTCTTCCAAAGAAATCCCAGGGCTGATCTCCTTCAGAATGGACTGGTTGGATCTCCTTGCCGTCCAAGGGACTCTCAAGAATCTTCTCCAACACCACAGTTCAAAAGCATCAAGTCTTCGGCACGCAGCCTTCTTCACAGTCCAACTCTCACATCCATACATGACTACTGGAAAAAGCATAACCTTGACAAGACAAACTTAGTTGGCAAGTAA
The DNA here is from genome assembly GCA_006408675.1 of Madoqua kirkii. NCBI lineage: Eukaryota > Metazoa > Chordata > Mammalia > Artiodactyla > Bovidae > Madoqua > Madoqua kirkii. Next base: position 8,934 of record SJYC01017470.1, on the reverse strand, counting down.
TGTCTCTGCTTTTGAATGTGCATTCTAGGTTGGTCATAACTTTTCTTCCAAGGAGTAAGTGTCTTTTAATTTCATGGCTGCAGTCACCATCCACGGTGATTTTGGAGCCCCACAAAATTAAGTCTTACACTGTTTCCACTGTTTCCCCATCTATTTCCCATGAAGTGATGAGACCAGATGCCATGATCTTCATTTTCTGAATGCTGAGCTTTAAGCCAGCTTTTTCACTCTCCACTTTCACTTTCATCAAGAGGTTTGTTAGTTCCTCTTTACTTTCTGCCATAAGGCTAGTGTCATCTGCATATCTCAGGTTATTGATATTTCTCCCAGCAGTCTTGTTTCCAGCTTGTACTTCTTCCAGCCCAGCGTTTCTCATGATGCACTCTGCATAGAAGTTGAAAAAGCAAGGTGACAAAATACAGCTTTTATGTACTATTTTTCCTATTTGGAACTAGTGTATTGTTCCATGTCCAGTTCTAACCGTTGCTCCCTGAACTGCATACAGATTTCTCAAGAGGTAGGTCGAATCGCCTAGTATTCCCATCTCTCTCAGAATTTTCCACAATTTATTGTGATCCGCACAGTCAAAGGCTTTGGCATAGTCAAGCAGAAATAGATGTTTTTCTTGAAATCTCTTGCTTTTTCCATGATCCAGTGGATGTTGGCAATTTGATCTCTGGTTCCTCTGCCTTTTCTAAAACCAGCTTGAACATCAGAAGTTCACAGTTCATGTATTGCTGAAGCCTGGCTTGAATTTTGAGCATTACTCTACTAGTCTGTGAGATGAGTGAAATTGTGCAGTAGTTTGAGCATTCTTTGGCATTGCCTTTCTTTGGGATTGGAATGAAACCTGACCTTTTCCAGTCCTGTGGCCACTGCTGAGTTTTCCAAATTTGCTGGCATATTGAGTGCAGCACTTTCACAGCATCATCCTTCAGGATTTGAAATAGCTCAACTGGAATTCCATCACGTCCACTAGCTTTATTCATAGTGATGCTTCCTAAGGCTCACTTGACTTCACATCCCAGGATGTCTGGCTCTAGATTAGTGATCACACCATCATGATTATCTTGGTCTTGACGATCTTCTTGTACAGTTCTTCTGTGTATTCTTACCGCCTCTTCTTAATATCTTCTAATTCAGTTAGGTCCAGACCATTTCTGTCCTTTATTGAGCCTGTCTGTGCATGAAATGTTCCCTTGGTATCTCTAATTTTCTTGAAGAGATCTCTAGTCTTTCCCATTCTGTTGTTTTCCTCTTTTTTTGCATTGATTGCTGAGGAAGGCTTTCTTATCTCTTCTCGCCATTCTTTGGAACTCTGCCTTGAGATGCCTATATCTTTCTTTTTCTCCTTTGCTTTTCACAGCTATTTGTAAGGCCTCTCCAGACAGCCATTTTGCTTTTTTGCATTTCTTTCCATGGGTATGATCTTGATCCCTGTCTCCTGCACAATGTCATAAACCTCATTCCATAGTTCATCAGGCACTCTATCTATCAGATCTAGGCCCTTAAATCTATTTCTCACTTCCACTGTATAATCATAAGGGATTTGATTTAGGTCATACATTTGCTTTTCACAGCTATTTGTAAGGCCTCTCCAGACAGCCATTTTGCTTTTTTGCATTTCTTTCCATGGGTATGATCTTGATCCCTGTCTCCTGCACAATGTCATAAATCTCATTCCATAGTTCATCAGGCACTCTATCTATCAGATCTAGGCTCTTAAATCTATTTCTCACTTCCACTATGTAATCATAAGGATTTGATTTAGGTCATACCTGAATGGCCTAGCGGTTTTCCCTACTGTCTTTAATTTAAATCTGAATTTGGCAATAAGGAGTTCGTAATCTGAGCTACAGTCAGCTCCTGGTCTTGGTTTGTTGACTGTATAGAGCTTCTCCATCTTTGGCTGCAAAGAATCAGTCTGATTTTGGTGTTGACCATCTGGTGATGTCCATGTGTAGAGTCTTCTCTTGTGTTGTTGGAAGAGGGTGTTTGCTTTGACCAGTGCATTTTCTTGGCAAAACTCTATTAGTCTTTGCCCTGCTTCATTCCGCATTCCAAGGCCAAATTTGCTTGTTACTCCAGGTGTTTCTTGAGTTTCTATTTTTGCATTCTAGTCCCCTATAATGAAAAGGACATCTTTTTTGGGTGTTAGTTCTAAAAGGTCTTGTAGGTCTTCACAGAACCATCCAACTTCAGCTTCTTCAGCATTACTGTTGGGGCTTAGACTTGGATTATGCGATATTGAATGGTTTGCCTTGGAAACAAATAGAAATCATTCTGTCTTTTTTAAGGTTGCATCCAAGTACTGCATTTCAGACTCTTTTGTTGACCATGATGGCTACTCCTTTCTTCTGAGGGATTTGTGTCTGCAGTAGTAGATATTAAGGTCGTCTGAGTTAAATTCACCCATTCCAGTCCACTTTAGTTTCGCTGATTCCTAAAATGTTGATGTTCACTCTTGCCATCTCCTGTTTGACCACTTCCAACTTGCCTTGATTCATGGACCTGACATTCCAGGTTCCTATGCAATATTGCTCTTTACAGCATCGGACTTTGCTTCTATCACCAGTCATATCCACAACTGGGTATTGCCATATCCTTCTCCAGTGGACCACATTCTGCATCTCCCCAAACCAGAGATCAAATCTGTGGTTCCTAAGTCTCCTACATTAGCAGGTGGGTCCTTTAGTCACGCACCACCTGAGAGCCCCCATAATGGTGAGGTAGCAGCCTCTGAAATTTCCTCTGCCAGCCAGAGTAGTAAGCCCCAACTGATCCCTGATGGATTACACAGATAACTGCCTTCCTCAGAAATTTAAGGTGAAAAGATAATTCTTCTTACAATATTCCAATGTAATTCTCTTTTTACCTTATGTAAGAGACAGATAGATCATGGGTTATTGTAAAGTTACTGATAGTTCTAATTTCAGCAGCTACTCCTCATAATAGCATCTTTAAAGGGGAAAATCATTGCAACTTCTAGATCCTGGTATATAATTATTAACCCGGCAAATGCCTTTTTATCTATACAAAATTGCAAGTCCTACCATAGCCAACCTTTTCTCACCTAGCAAGGACAGACATGCACTTCAACTTCTTGTTCAATTCATCCATTGTCTGATATAACCTAGCACACAGAGAACTTGATTATCCTGACATTTCACAGAACAGCCTATAAACTACAAGTTTATTGGGCCTTATGAACAGGAACTGATGGGAGCTTTAAATACATTAAGTAACGTGTATTCCAGAGAGTGGGAAATAAAACCCACAAATTTTCAGAAACCTGAAATTTCAGTGAGTCTTTTAGATATTCAGTCTGCCTGTTGATACCATTGATCATAGCCAATCCATGAGCCAGAAGGTTTGAAACAGAAGATCCCAGGTGATTTCAGCTATTCAAGACTTCACCTCTTTACAGTCTATGTACCATAAATCTTCAGATGTGTGGTATCCTCAGTATACAGTAACCACTTTCTTCCATATCTCAAACATTTCCTGTCATATGGTAGCTCAACAGCCTTAATCAAGCATGATTTGCCCTTGTGTTGCAATTATGTGATTAAAGAAGGTGAATTGAACAGTAGGCTGTGGGGAGGGACTTTGCAACATCCATGGGAGTCAGTAGTACAGACAGTGAGGTCCTGATGTTGTTATTTAGTCACTTGAAGGTGAAGGTTAAGGTGAAGTTGCTTAGTCGTGTCCAACTCTTTGTGACCCCATGGACTGTAGCCTGCCAGCCTCCTCCATCCATAGGATTTTCCAGGCAAGAATACTGGAGTGGGTTGCCATTTCCTTCCCCAGGGGATCTTCCTGACCCAAGGATCAAACCCAGGTCTCCCGCATTGCAGGCAGACTCTTTACCATCTGAGCCACCAGTTTTATCACTTAGCAGAGTCCAACTTTTTATGAATCCATGGACTGTAGCATGCCAGGTTTCCATGTCCTTCACTATCTAGGTCTACCATAGATTTTTTTCCAAGGAGCAAGTGTCTTTTAATAGCTGGTGCCACCATCTGCAGTGATTTTGAACCCCAAGAAAATAAAGTCTCTCACCTTTTCCATTGTTTCCCATCTATTTGCTATGCGGTGATAGGACCAGATGCCATGATCTTAGTTTTTTGAATGTTGAGTTTTAAGACAGCTTTTCCACTCTCCTCTTTCACTTTCATCAAGAAGCTCTTTAGTTTCTCTTTGCTTTCTGCCATTACAGTGGTATCTGTTATTGATATTTCTCCCAGCAACCTTGTTTCCAGCTTGAGCTTCATCCAGCCTGGCATTTTGCATTAGGTACTCTGCATTTCAGTTAAATAAGCAGGATGACAATATGCAGGCCTTGACATATTCCTTTCCCAATTTTGAACCAGTCTGTCATTCCATGTCTGGTTCTAACTGTTGCTTCTTGACCTGCATACAGGTTTCTCAGGAGTCAGGGAAGGTGGTCTGGTATTCTATCTCTTCAAGAATTTCCCACAGTTCATTGTGATTCACACAGTCAAAGGCTTTAGCATAGTCAATGAAGCAGAAGTAGATGCTTTTCTGGAATTCTTCTGCTTTTCCTATGATCCAGCAGATATTGGCAATTTGGTCTCTGGTTCCTCTGTCATTTCTAAATCCAGCTTATACATCTAGAGATCCTGATACAACCACTATTCCCTCCAACTCTCTCACTACTAATTAATTCTCACACTCTTTCTTCCTGAATCTGGACTCAGTCTCAGAATCCTTCCAACACAGCGTACCAAATAAGCTCTACCAATCCACCATGAGAAATAAAACCATCTGTCAAAATAGAGTGAATCCAGGTATACAGCCTTTGGATGAGAACCACAAAACTTGACTGAGCAGAGGGAGCAAAGTAAAGGGTGTGAACTGGAAGAAATGTTAATATATTGCGGTAAAACAGAAAAGATCCATAGTATCTAGTGTTGACAGGAAGAGATCTACCACATATACCTAATAGCTCTAACAGTGAATGAAAAAATTCCTTCCAAAGGAAGTCTATTGCATAATGAGACACCACTTCTGGGATAAAAGAACCATGTTCTGAAGTTACATGTGAGCTATGCTTCAGTCTGCTCATGGCTGCAGGTGCAAAGTGGTTCTCTACCAACATCCACTCGACGACAGAGTACACAAAAAGTGCATGGGCATCTAAGGACAAAAATTGGAACTCTCTCTACTATTATGCAAAAATCAAGAATAGTATTAATATCTAATTCACAGAGGCATAGTAAGATTCTTTATTAAGAAATCATTTTGAACCACACTTTTCTCTGGATATATGCCTAGGAATAGAATTGCTGGTTCATATGATAGGTCTATTTTTAGTTTTTTTAAGGAGCCTCTATACTGTTCTCCAGTATGTTCTACCAATTGGCTGTACCAATGTTCACTGCAGCTCTGTTCACAGTGTATTACAGATATGGATATACTGTTCCATATCTAGCTTCCTAGATATGGAAGCAACCTAAATATCCATCAACAAAGAAATGGATAAAAAAGGATGTGATCACATACACTATGGAATATTACTCAGCCATTAAAAAGAACGAAATGACACCATTTGCAGCAGTATGAATCAACCTAGAGATTGTTATACTGAGGGAAGTAAGTCATACAGAGGAGAAATGTCATATGATATTCCTTATATGCAGACTTTAATGATAAAGCTGAAACTCCAGTACTTTGGCCACCTCATGCGAAGAGTTGAATCATTGGAAAAGACTCTGATGCTGGGAAGGACTGGGGGCAGGAGGAGAAGGAGATGACAGAGGATGAGATGGCTGGATGGCATCACTAACTTGATGGACGTGAATCCGAGTAAACCCTGGGAGTTGGTGACGGATAAGGAGGCCTGGTGTGCTGCAATTCATGGGGTCGCAAAGAATCGGACATGACTGACTGAACTGAACTGAACTGAAAAGGAAGTTATACAAATGAACTTATTTACAAAAACAGAAAGAGACTCACAAACTTAGAAAACAACTTTATGGTTGCCATTGGGGAAGAATGGGGGAAGGAACAGTTAGGGAGTTTGGAATCAGTATGTACACACTGCTATATTTAAACTGTATAACCAACAAGGTTCTACTGTAGAGCACAGGAACTCTGCTCAACAATATGTGGCAGCCTGGATGGGAGGGGTGTCTGGGAGAGAATGGATACATGAATCTGCATGGCTGAGTCCCTTTGCTGTTCACCTGAAACTATCACAACATTGTTAACTGGATATACTCCAACATGAAATTTTAAAAGCTTAAAAAAACTTCTTGCAAGCAAGTTAAGCAAAACCCTGAGAGCAAAGCAATGAATAAATGGAAAGTTTTATTGGGAAAGATGATTAGACTCTTTGTTGAAGACCCCTGGAATTGAGAAAGTTGTAGTTTACCTTTTTTTTTTTTTTGCTCATCATATTCCCAGAAGCAGCAAAACATTTTACTTTGGAGAACCTCATAAAATGTCTTATGAATTAAACTGGAGTTGGAAAAACATAAATTCTAAAATCTTAATTTTTCTGTTTTGCTTTTTAAATTTGAACATATTTCAATTTAACCAAGGTATTAGATCTTTTCATTACCCCAAATCCTTTCTTCAGTCAAAGGCAAGGCATACACTGACCAGTTAATTCTATTCTAATTCATGTCAGAAACAACACTTCTCTTAAAAGTGAAAAGTAAGCAACACATGCTGAAAAGGATATAAAGCAAAAAAACTCTCATATGTTGCTGAAAGTGAAAGTGAAGAAGTGGAGGTGAAGTCACAGTCGTGTCTGACTCTTTGTGACCCTGTGGATTATAGCCTACCAGGCTCCTCCATCCATGGGATTCTCCAGGCAAGAATACTGGAGTGGGTTGCCATTTCCTTCTTCAGCAGATCTTCCTGACCCAGGAATCAAATCTGGGTCTCCCACGTTGCGGGGAGATGCTTTACCCTCTGAGCCACCAGGGAAGCCCATATATTGCTATGGAAATATAAAATGCAATCACTTTGGAAGAAAGTTTGATGGTTTCTTAGAAAACTAAACATATTCTTACATGTGGTCCAGCAATCTCCTTTCTTATTATTTACCCAAAGGAACTGAATGTTTATGTTCACACAAAAACCTGCACCCAGATATTTATAGTAATTATGTATATAACTGCCAAAACTTGGAAGTAACTAAGATGTCCTTCAGGAGGTCAATAGATTGAAAAAAAAAAAGAAGAAGAAAAAGAAACATCTGTGGTGCATCCAAATAATGGAATCACTTCAGTTCAGTTCATTTGCTTAGTCATGTCCGACTCTTTGCAACCCCATGAACTGCAGCACGCCAGGCCTCTCTGTCCATCATGAACTCCCAGAGTCCCCACAAACCCATGTCCATTGAGTCGGTGATGCCATACAACCATCTCCTCCTCTGTCATCCCCTTCTCCTCCTACCCTCAATCTTTCCAAGCATCAGGGTATTTTCAAATGAGTCAGCTCTTCATATCAGGTGGCCAAGTATTGCAGTTTCAGCTTCAGCATCAGTCCTTCCAATGAACACTCAGGACTGATTCAGCATTAAAAAGAAATGAGCTTTCAAGCCAAAAACAGACATGAAGGAACCTTAAATGCATGTCGCTAAGTGAAAGAAGTCAATCTGAAAAAGGTATACACTGATAGATTCCAACTATACAACATTCTAGAAAAGGCAAAAGTATGGAGACAATTAAAAAAAAAAAAACAGTGCTTGCAGAAAGGAGGGGAATGGATGAATAAATGAAGCAAAGAGAAATTTTAGGGCAGTGAAAATACTCTGTACAATATTGTAATTTAGATCAGCATCCATATCAGTTTAGTTGTTCAGTCATGTCTGACTCCTTTCGACTCTATGGACTACAGCAGGCCAGGCTTCCCTGTCCATCATCAACTGACAGAGCTTACTCAAACTCATGTCCATTGAGTCAGTGATGTCATCCAACCATTTTATCTTCTGTCATCACCTTCTCCTCCTGCCTTCAATCTTTCCCAGCATCAGGGTCTTTTCAAATGAGTTACTTCTTTGCATCAGGCGGCCAAAGAATTGGAGTTTCAGCTTCAGCATCAGTCCTTCCAATGCTATTCAGGACTGAACCCCATGAACAGTATGATAAGTCAAAATGATAGGATACCAAAGAGAAACTTCCCAGGTTATTAGGTGCACAATATGCTACTGGATATCAGTGGAGAAATAACTCCAGAAAAAACGAAGGGATGGAGCCGAAGCAAAAACAGTACCCAGCTGTGGCTGTGACTGGTCATAGAAGCAAGATTCACTACTGTAAAGAGCAATATTGCATAGGAACCTGGAATGTCAGGTCCATTAATCAAGGCAAATTGGAAGTGGTCAAACAAGAGATGGCAAGGGTGAACGTTGACATTCTAGGAATCAGCGAACTAAAATGGACTGGAATGGGTGAATTTACCTCAGATGACCATTATATCTACTACTGCGGCAGGAATCCCTCAGAAGAAATGAAGTAGCCATCTGGTCAACAAAAGAGCCTGAAATGCAGTACTTGGATGCAACCTCAAAAACGACAGAATGATCTCTGTTCATTTCCAAGGCAAACCATTCAATATCACAGTTATCCAAGTCTATGCCCCGACCAGTAACACTGAAGAAGCTGAAGTTGAATGGTTTTATGAAGACCTACAAAACCTTTTAGAACTAACACCCAAAAAAGATATCCTTTTCATTATAGGGGACTGGAATGCAAAAATAGGAACTCAAGAAACACCTGGAGTAACAGGCAAATTTGGCCTTGGAATGCGGAATGAGGCAAGGTGAAGACTAATAGAGTTTTGCCAAGAAAATGCACTGGTCATAGCAAACACCCTCTTCCAACAACACAAGAGAAGACTCTACACATGGACATCACCAGATGGTCAAAACCGAAATCAGATTGATTATATTCTTTGCAG
>SJYC01017469.1:0-14393 GCA_006408675.1 Madoqua kirkii | reverse complement strand
ATATAGATAGCATTGTGCTTAGTGACGAAAGACTAAATTACTTCCTCTCATAATCAGGAGCAAGGAAAGTATGTCCATTCTCAATGACGATAGTCTTAGAAATATTATTTTATTTATGTTGTACTGAAGGCCCTAGATTATGTATTAAGGCAATAAAAAGTGAGAAAATGTTGAAAAAAAGGTAAACTCTGATTTTTGCACAAATGATATGAGAATCCCTGTAGAAAGTCCTAAGCAAATAGACTGAAAGGGGTGAACTTACTAAGTTCTTAGCATATAAAAATAGTTTACAATTAATTGTATTTATATATTCTAGCATAAAATCATTAGAAATTTAAATTTTAAAAGACACTGCCATGTATAGTAGCTTTAAAGTTATGATGTACTTGGGGATACATTTTAAAACATACATACAAGAGATGTGCACTGATAAATATAAAACTTTGCTGAAATGAAAGTGACTTCGGTAAATGAAGAGTGATACCATGTTTATGGATATCATTAAAATGTCAGTTCTCCACAAACTGATCTATAGAGTCAAAACAATATCAATCAAAATTTCAATTGGCTTTTTCTATGGTAATTGACAAGGTTTCTCTAAAACTTAGATGGAAAATCTAAAGATAAAGAATCACCAAACCATTTTTTAAAAGAACAAGTTGCAGAATCACACTACCTGATTTCAATATTTAATTTCAAACTACTATAATCAAAACAGTATAGTAGCAGTAGAGATAGACATACAGATCAAAGAAATCAATTAGAATGAGCAGAAATAGACCTACACGTATATGATCAACTGACTTTTGACAAAGGTAACAAAGTAACTCAGTAAGAAAAGAATCATCTCAACAAATTAGGCTAAAACAATGAAATATCTATGGGCAAGAATAAAAGATAATAAACCTTGACTTATATTTTACATCATACAAAAAATATTTAACTAGAAATGGACTATAGACCTAAAGTAAAAACTACAACTATAAAGTTTCTAAATGACAAACTTTAAGAGAAAAATCTATGTAACCATGAGTTAGGGAAAAAAATTCTTATAAAGCACTGAAAAAGCATACACCATAAGAAAGAGTTTATATATTGGATTTCATCAAAATGAAAACATTTGGTCTTCAAAAGACATTGTCAAGAAAGTGAAATGTCAAGTGGTGCAGAAGAAAATATTTGTAAAACATATATCTGATAAAGAACTTTTAACCAGAATATGTGAATAACTCACAACTAAATAACAACAACAACAAACAAACACAACCTCACTTAAAAAAAAAAAAAGATTTGAAAGGAGATTTCCCCAAGGAAGACATGAATGGCGGATAAACCCATTAATAAATAGTATAATTAGTCACCAGGAAAATGTAAGGTAAAATAACAATGAGAAATCAATACACATCCATTAAATGTGACAGTATTGTGTTGGCAAGATTAAGGATCCCCTGGGATTCTCATATATTGATGGTGAAAATTTAAAGTTATTACAGTTCTTACTTTGAAACAGTGCTTTGGCAATTTCTTAAGTTAAACAACTATCCAAATTTCCAGAAATTATTACTCCTAGGTTTTTCCCCCCAAAATTGAAAACATACATTCACACACAGACACAAAAGTGAATGTTTCCTAACACCTGCATTTTTAAGAGCTCAAAACTGGAAATACCACTAATATCTAATGAACAGATAAACAAATTATTGTACGTCCATTCAACTAACACTGCTCTTCAATAAATAAAATAACTAACAATATTTTCAATAAAATTGATAAATCTCAAAAGTATCATGCTAAGTCAAACATATCAGACACAAAATACTATGTACTGTTTCATTTCATTTACATTAAATTCCAGGAAAAAAAAAACTATTATGAGAAAAAGGTGAACACGGATTGCATGGGGAGATGGGGCAGAAATGACAGTGAAGAGTAATGAGGAGGCTTTTAAAAGGATGGAAATGTGACTAACAGACTGACCACACCAATGGTTACACAACTGCATGCATTTATCAGCTTTGGCGAACTTTATCTTACAGAGGTTATACCTCAAAAAAATACCAAAAAAAAGCATAATTTGTATATCTTCTGTATAACACTTTAGACCCCTTGATTACCAGGATTATGAATCACTAATGCCTGTCACAGTCCCTAAAACATAATAGAAATGTAATAAACAAAGAAATAAGTGAATGAAGAACTGAGCAATTGGTACAGAACTCAGTAGCCTGTAAGAAACCATAAAGGAATGTTTTACAGACCTTCTCTTTGCCTTAAATCCTGAAAATACATCTACACTAGAGTTACTGAGTTATCTGAAGACATTTGGGACCTCTTAGTGTGAATCCCGTTTCTCTGTCTTAAGGAGATATTGTGCTCCCTTGACACTGTGCTTCTTTCTCAGCTTTGGCTTCTGTCCAGTGAAAATTCCTGGCAAGATTTTTACAGCCTAGAGTATACTCCAATCCTTTCTATCGCTCTAAACTCCTAAAACCTTCCCTTTGCCTTAAATCCTGAAAATACATCTACACTAGAGTTACTGAGTTATCTGAAGACATTTGGGACCTCTTAGTGTGAATCCCGTTTCTCTGTCTTAAGGAGATATTGTGCTCCCTTGACACTGTGCTTCTTTCTCAGCTTTGGCTTCTGTCCAGTGAAAATTCCTGGCAAGATTTTTACAGCCTAGAGTATACTCCAATCCTTTCTATCGCTCTAAACTCCTAAAACTTGATTTATTGATCAGTTTTCCAAGTGACACTCTCTAAGAACTTGTTTCATTGTGTTTCTTTGGCAATTTTCAGATAGTGGTTTAGATGACCTGGGAATAAAGTTTGATTCCAAGGTGAATCACTTCATATATAATTCAATCTTTAATAAGCACAAAAAGAGATTTTTACCTACCTTCTCAAAAACTAATTTTACTTGTCAACAAAGTCTGAGTCAGCTACATAGATTTAGAATCCAGAGTTACTTTGTTTTTTATTTAAAAAAAAAAAAAAAAAAGAACTTCTAATGCTTATTTCTTCAATTTCAGACTTCCCTTGTGGCTCAGCTGGAAAAGAATCCACCCTCAATGCGGGAAACATGGGTTTGATCCCTGGATTGGGAAGATCCCCTGAAGAAGGGAGAGGCTACCCACTCCAGTATTCTGACGTGGAGAATTCCATGGAATCGTTCATGGGGTCTAACAATACATACGTTGTCAAATACATATGAGAGTTCCAAATGAGCAGCTTGCTTCAATCCACTACACTCTGCCTTCTGAGAGTGAGACCCATCACAGGAGGCACTGGAGCTTCTCCAGCCACTTAAACTACAGCAATTATTAGAGAAAAACTGGGCTTCCCAGATGGTGCCAGTGGTAAAGAGCCTGCCTGCCAGTGCAGGAGACATAAGAGATGCAGGTTCGACCCCTGGGTTGGGAAGATCCCGTGGAGGAAAGCCTAGCAACCACTCCAGTGTTCTTGCCTGGAGAATCCCATGAACAGAGGAGCCTGGCATGCTACAGTCCATAGGATTGCAAAAAGTTGGACATGACTGAAACAATAGCGTGCATGCATAAGCTGTTACTAGAAAACTAAGTACTGGTAGGCATCATATCTATAACCCTAATTACCATCTCTCCAGAGACTGTGGCTTGGTACGACCCACTTCAAAACTGTGAGGAAACAAGGCTGTGATTCCTGTGGTTACACCTTGGTGGATGAATCACCACCATGCTGCAGTGTCAGTTAACTGATGCTATATTGATAGAAATATGTGTGATTAGAAAAGTCTTGTATTGTTTAAAAGAATAGAAAGTCTGATACAGATGTATAAGGTCCACTCTAGCATAAACTCTTAAAATGGTTGTCATAAACGGTGGTCAAGAGACAGAATATTCTACCAAATGCCTGAGATCTTGAATTTACACCGCAAAGCATGCATATAGATAAAATACAATCTCATATGCTCAGATGTGAATATTAGGGGGTAGTGATACTAGCTCATCAAAAGCATATATATAAAGACTGGTTGTGAATGACAGAAGATAAAGAGAAGGAAATCTCCCGGAATATTAAGCAAAAAGACAAAAATAGGAAAATATAACAAAAATACATCAAGAAATAAGGACAACCCCAGAAAATCCAGGAACTATTTAAAACCAGTTATAAAAAGGGAAATTCAAGGCAATAAATAAATAAGGAGGAGAAAGGTATTGAAATAAGACAATTTTTTTGAGCTTAAACACACATACACATACACACACATGCACACACACACTTTAGCTTTCATTTCAAAAATGCTATTTGAGTGCCAGGCACAAAGAGTAAAGACCCACACTTAGAAATATTCTTATAAAGTTTTATAAATGCAAATACAAAGAGAAAATCTAAAATTTGTGAAGAGGGGGCAGATTTCTTTACATAATGCTGTATGCTTAATGTCTGCATGATGCTCTGAATGCTTCCAAAAAATGTCACAATTCTTTTGAGATTCCTAGGGAAAATTATTTTGAACCTGTATTTCTATTTATCAGTTAATTATCAATCAAGGCATTTTATGATATGAAAAAAATTAAAAAGCTTGCTCCCACATATACTCTTTTTCACAAAAATTACCTGCATATGTATTTCTATAAAAATATGCCACAGTGAAAGCATATGGATCTTCTGTCAATAAACAAAAAAAGGAGAGCATACAGCATGATTTCAAGTTATTGCCTGAGTTTAAGAAAAGAGATGCCACTTTTCCTTGATATTTGGAACACTTTCCATTAAATGTCACATGTTTAATGACACAGGATTACATTTTCCTCTTTTAGAGTAAAATCAGACTACTTAGTTCTTCAGTGAATAACAAGTATCTAATAATAAAACTGTGAATGCTATTTGAGGATATTTAGCTTTTACAATTTTCTATGTGCTTATATACAGTGCCTAGAAGATTAATTGTAGTTATAGGCCAAAAAAGTAAATGTTTTAAAATCTTAGTAGTATAAAAGTAATACAGAAGTCCAGAGGTCAGAGTTTAGAAATAGAGTCAGCTGGAGCCTGGCAATGACATTTATTTAATTAAGTTCCACTCTCCTTGGCAATGAATAAAGACGGTCAAGAGTAGATACAAGACATCAAGAAGCCCTATCAATAGGTATTTGAATGTATAAAGATGTCATTATAGATAATGACTTATTATACCTCTAACGCTCCCATCCATTCCCAAGATTCTTCCATGGGCTCACTCCTTTTTCCTTTTTCTCATAGGTTCTAGTTAAGCAATGGAAAACAATTTGTGATTCCTAGATTTCATAACAGTTTCCCACTGTACAAGCAAGTCCATACTTAGCTTCCATAATGAGTCTCAAGCATATTATGAGCCTTATTTACTCATAAAGTACACTCTTGACTCTAATGAACAGGATCACTTTTTAAGTTCATTAGTACATTATTTATTTGCAACTCTAGAATTTGTAACAGACAAACCTTGTAATCTCATAGGCTTAGCAGATAGATTTATTTTTTGTCCAGCAGGGAGTGATAGCATAGACAGTTCAGCATCATTAAGGAACCTAAACCAGCAGAGACCATGCCATCTTTTGACAGCTTCAGGAGTAGATGAACAGGCAGCAGATAGTATTAATACGAGAGAGAATAAAGGGTGGTATGGCCATTTCATGGGACAGAATTAAAATGAGATTCATCACTTTTGTCTACATTTCATTGGCCAAGGTATTATCATATGTACACACCTATTTGCAAGGGAATCTGGGAAATACTATCTAGCTAATTATCAAGGAGGGTGGGGCCACTGGTCTGGTAAACAGCTTGCTACATGTAGACTGTCATTTAAAGTTTGTTAAGGACAAAAATTCTGAAATGTTTACCATGTGGTTAACCATTGGCTATGCACTGTCTCATCATTTAGTTTGCAAGTAGCTCTAGATTAGGAAATGTGGCTTAAACATCTTTGCTTTCTTAGTACCTTCTGTTGCACAAGAGGTGTTTGAAAAAATCTTGAAGAAATTAATTTACTTAATTATATTCTAATAGCAAAAGCAAATTAATGCAGCTACTAGAGTGAAAAATAACCTCCTTCCTCAATGAAAAGATCAAGCCAAGTATTTTTGAACCGATTATATTTTTATTAAAATAACTACAATAAACCCATAATTGGTTATTCCAAATAATAGCTGAGTTTGTGAATTTCAATATTTGTTTTCTTACTGAATGCGAAAGCAATGATAAAGACTGCTTTATCATGATATAAAAAGTAAGCATTCTCTAATTTTTAAGAGAACAAAAACATGCAGGAAGTGTTTAATATTACAATAAACTGGCAATTTCCTAATTTGATAGAAGAGAAGCATTCATCAGGGGATGTTTACATGTGGTAAGAAATCATTAATAGGCTCAAATCCCATAAATTAACCAAATAAGCCCTAAACTATAGCACCTATTATAAGTTAACCTCAATTTTCAGTTCACAGCATTCAATGAATGAATGAAAGAAGGATAGTAACTGATAAGAGCCAAACTTTAAATATAGGAATAAGAAATTCTGTAAAAAATGGGGCAGAGTTTGTGACTCAAACTGGTGAGAAAGATGCAAAAGATCCCAGAAAACATTCATCACTTTCCATAGTTTAATTATGAGCCATTACTATATTTAAACTAACCAAAGAAGAAGAGAAAAAAATGTGATGTGAAGAAGTATGTAAGTACAAAAAATTATGTTGGATAGATCTGTAAAACAAACACCCTTTATCCAACTGAGATTACTTAAACATGAACAGGATGAAGCAAATATCAAGTGTGGTTCAGGGAGTGCACCATTTTAAACTGAGTTTGTGAGACTTTACTATCAGAGACCATAAGTGTTCTCAGCAAGTGTGCACCTGTGTGAACCCGCACACACACACACGGAATGTGTGATGTGATGGATGAATAAATTTGTTTGTAATAATCTTTTCACAATATATATGTATATCATATCATTGTATTGTACACTTTAGATATATACAACTTCTATTTGTCAACTGTTCCTCAAAAAATCTGGGGGAAAATCTGTGGTGGTGGAAGGACACAGGTGTAAAGATAAGGTCTAGAACAAGATCATGGTGTGAGTGGCTGAGAGATCGGTTAGGACCATATGACTGGGGGAGAAGCCAGTTGACTACAAGGATTACATGCACAAATAAACCATTTATCAAGAAGGATGACAGCAGTGGTACTAAGAGACTCACAGTGAGTCAGGAGCCAAAACCTGCAAGACGCCGGACGCAGGGCTCAGCAGATAACCACAGCACAGAGAGGCAGGGTGTGTGTAAAAGACCAATGACATGAGACACAAAACTTGGTTTTCTTTTTGGAGGGTCAAAACAGTTTGCAAACAGCAATGCAAATACAAAGAGGTAGGAAAGGTGTGTGAGAGAAACAGACACGAAATAACGGAGTTGCAAGGGAAGAAGTATCTTCAGGGAAAAGCCAGGGAAATAGAATAGACTTTGCTAATGACAGTCTCCTGTGTTTCCTCCATATTAAGAGCTTTCCGTGAGCTGGCCCAGTGTCTTCACAAATGGTGCCTCATGAAGGCTTCCTTGACTGAGCAATATCATTCAAAAGTGCTAAAAAACTGAAAACTGCTTCAACTTTTTGTTCTGTTCTCATGTGCTTCATACTCTGACGAAGAGAAACTATGAAAAATTTGAAGCCTAAACATTCAGCCTTAGAGAAAAACCCCTGCATTTCATGGGGCAACTGTAATATATAACTTCTTTATTTCATTTGCTTTTGTTTTATATTTGAGAAGTGCTTAGTTTGTTAAAATGGAAGCTTGGAGCTCCAGTAGAGCTCAGGCCATTCAATGATGAAAGCTGAATAGATCAGCATACTGGCTGCACAGCTAGACCAAGGTTTTAAATCTTAAGGCAAATTTCATTAGGCTTTCAGAATAATGCTCACATTCATACATTTGAAATGTGCTATATAGTTTGCATTGTTAAAAAAGAGATCTCATTTGGGGATGAGAAAAGTACACAACCCATTCAGTTCAGTTCAGTTCAGTTCAGCCGCTCAGTCATGTCCGACTCTTTGCATCCCCATGAATCACAGCACGCCAGGCCTCCCTGTTCATCACCATCTCCCAGAGTTCACTCAGACTCACATCCATCGAGTTCATGTGGCCACCCAGCCATCTCATCCTCGGTCGTTCCCTTCTCCTCCTGCTCCCAATCCCTCCCAGCATCAGAGTCTTTTCCAATGAGTCAGCTCTTCATATGAGGTGGCCAAAGTACTGGAGTTTCAGCTTTAGCATCATTCCTTCCAAAGAAATCTCAGGGCTGATCTCTTTCAGAATGGACTGGTTGGATCTCCTTGCAGTCCAAGGAACTCTCAAGAGTCTTCTCCAACACCACAGTTCAAAACCATCAATTCTTCGATGCCCAGCCTTCTTCACAGTCCAACTCCCACATCCGTACATGACCAGAGGAAAAAGCATAGCCTTGACGAGACGGACCTTAGTCGGAAAAGTAATGTCTCTGCTTTTGAATATGCTGTATAGGTTGGTCATAACTTTTCTTCCAAGGAGTAAGCCTCTTTTAATTTCATGGCTGCAGTCACCATCTGCAGTGATTTTGGAGCCCAAAAAAATAAAGTCTGACACTGTTTCCACTGTTTCCCCATCTACTGCCCATGAAGTGATGGGACTGGATTGCCATGATCTTTGTTTTCTGAATGTTGAGCTTTAAGCCATTACTTTTCTTTAATTCCAGAAATTCTATGAAATAATAATAATTAGAACTTTTTTAAAAAGAAAATTATCTCAAAGAGAAATTCAGCCATTCCTTGAAACATGAGGTCTTTGACTAAGGTAACATGAGGTCTATGGGTCTCATAAACTAAGACCCATATCCATTATTTAGAATTAAGACCTTCAGGTTTTATGACCACAGATAAGATTTAGAAATGTATTTTGTGTTTTAACCCAGTATAAATACACATTAACAAAGCCATATATTGCATACATAAAATAAAATTTTCATGGAAAAATATTTGTTCTTGAACATCAAATAACTCTCGTGTTTCTGTTCAAGAATGTTATTTCTTCAGTCTCTGAAATAGAACAAATACCATCACCTTTAAAAAAAATCAAGCATCAATAATCAGCATAAGAAGAAAACTGCAACAGTCATAGCAGTTAACATTTAATAAATTCTGGGCAAAGAGCTAAATTCTTTGTATTCGTTATCTTATTTAACCATAACTGAAGCCCTGTGAGCTACATACATTTTCCAAGGTATCATCACTATTCTGCAATAATGGAATTGAGGATCTTAACCATACATTACACTATATTGTTACTGGCTACTAATGGACATAAGAGGGAACAAGACAGGACAGATACCTTTGAGGATATCTATTCACACTATGGTTATCCTTCCACATACACTACAATTAAAAGATCATACAATATAGGTCACATTCCCCATGTTCATTATCTTACAATTCAGTTTCTTAAGTTTGTACAGCTTGAACTTCAGGAAACTCACAAATAGCTCTCAGGATTCTGATGTTTTTCTCTGTTTCTATTTTCTATTCTCTGATATCAGATGGCTTCCATCTCCTCAAAATGCTGCTGCTACTTATCTAATTTAACATTGTTAGTGGCAGCCAGAGAAACTCTGAGATATAGCCATTTCATCAATTATCTCCAGCTGGAAGGATTTAGTGCTTTCTTAAATAGGGCCACAATATCAAGTTCATCTACACTATTAGTGAGGTCTTTATCACTGCCAAGTTCAGAAAGTGCTAAAGTACTTAAACTGCTTTTGCCTTTGTGTTTTGGGCACAGTTGATTTTCTTGCCTTTTCAGAGCTTGAGTGTCATCTCCAAGAGAACTACCATTCAAAATCAAGTCAAGGCAGAACTGTGGAATGAATATACCTTAGGTCAAGCAAAGAGTTAACCAGTATTTATTAATTTCTCTATGTTCAAAACTCTGTATTAGAATCTGTCAGTCAGTTCAGTCACTCAATCATGTCTGACTTTTTGCAACCCCATGGATGGCAGCCCACCAGGCTCCCCCATCCCTGGAATTCTCCAGGCAACAACACTGGAGTGGGTTACCATTTCCTTCTCCAATGCGTGAAAGTGAAATCACTCAGTCGTTTCCGACGCTCAGCAACCCCATGGACTGCAGCCTACCAGGCTCCTCCATCCATGGGATTTTCCAGGCAAGAGTACTGGAGTGGGGTGCCATTGCCTTCTCCGTCCCTGTCCATTACCAACTCCCAATTGCCTACTCAAACTCACATCCATTGAGTCAGTGATGCCATCCAAACATTTCACCCTCTGTCATCCCCTTCTCCCCCCTTCAATCTTTCCCAGCATCAGGGTCTTTTCAATGAGTCAGTTCTTCGCATCAGGTGGCCAAGTTTTTCTCTGTTTCTATTTTCTATTCTCTGATATCAGATGGCTTCCATCTCCTCAAAATGCTGCTGCTACTTATCTAATTTAACATTGTTAGTGGCAGCCAGAGAAACTCTGAGATATAGCCATTTCATCAATTATCTCCAGCTGGAAGGATTTAGTGCTTTCTTAAATAGGGCCACAATATCAAGTTCATCTACACTATTAGTGAGGTCTTTATCACTGCCAAGTTCAGAAAGTGCTAAAGTACTTAAACTGCTTTTGCCTTTGTGTTTTGGGCACAGTTGATTTTCTTGCCTTTTCAGAGCTTGAGTGTCATCTCCAAGAGAACTACCATTCAAAATCAAGTCAAGGCAGAACTGTGGAATGAATATACCTTAGGTCAAGCAAAGAGTTAACCAGTATTTATTAATTTCTCTATGTTCAAAACTCTGTATTAGAATCTGTCAGTCAGTTCAGTCACTCAATCATGTCTGACTTTTTGCAACCCCATGGATGGCAGCCCACCAGGCTCCCCCATCCCTGGAATTCTCCAGGCAACAACACTGGAGTGGGTTACCATTTCCTTCTCCAATGCGTGAAAGTGAAATCACTCAGTCGTTTCCGACGCTCAGCAACCCCATGGACTGCAGCCTACCAGGCTCCTCCATCCATGGGATTTTCCAGGCAAGAGTACTGGAGTGGGGTGCCATTGCCTTCTCCGTCCCTGTCCATTACCAACTCCCAATTGCCTACTCAAACTCACATCCATTGAGTCAGTGATGCCATCCAAACATCTCACCCTCTGTCATCCCCTTCTCCCCTTCTGTCATCCTCTTCTCCTCCTGCCTTCAATCTTTGCCAGCATCAGGGTCTTTTCAAATAAGTCAGTTTCTCACATCATGTGACCAAAGTATTGGAGCTTCAGCTTCAGCATCAGTCCTTCCAATGAATATTCAGGACTGATTTCCTTTAGAATGTACTGGTTGGATCTCCTTGCATTTCAAGGGACTCTCAAGAGTCTTCGCCAACACCACAGTTCAAGAGCATCAATTTTTCAGTGCTCAGCTTTCTTTATAGTCCAACTCTCACACCCATACATGACTACTGGAAAAAACATAGCTTTGACAAGATGGACATTTGTTGGCAAAGTAATGTCTCTGCTTTTTAATATGCTGTCTAGGTTGGTCATAGCTTTTCTTCCAAGGAGCAAGTGTCTTTTAATTTCATGGCTGCAGTCACCATCTAGAGTGACTTTAGAGCCCAAGAAAATAAAGTCTCTCACTGTTTCCAGTTTTCCTCATCTATTTTCCATGAAGTAATGAAACCAGATGCCATGACCTGACCTGTCTCCTGAGAAATCTGTATGAAGATTTCCACCACCTGATCTGTATGCAGATTTCCACCACCTGACCTGTATGCAGATTTCCACCACCTGACCTGTATGCAGATTTCCACCACCTGACCTGCCTCCTGACAGATCTGTATGCAGATCAAGAAACAACAATTAGAACTGTACATGGAACAATAGACTGGTTCCAAATCAAGAAAGGAGTATGTCAAGGAGCATGTCAATCAATATTGTCATCCTTCTTATTTAACTTATATGTAGAGTATATCACGCAAAATGCTGGGCTGGATGAAGCACAAGCTAGAATCAAGATTAGAATCCGTACAAATCTTCAAATGGAATGGATGCCTTACATGATCATTAGTGCTATCCCTTAAAGACCGCCACTCTTTCCAGGTGTACAGCAACACTGCATTTCTCCAACCCTTGGTGTTAGGTGTGGTAAAATGACTTGCTTCATAGATGAGCAGTGTCACTTCTAGGTAAAACTTTAAGAGTTAGTGTGTAATTGTCTGGGAACTCTTTTCCTCTGCTATGCTGATCAGCAATAATCCAAATAGTAGTTGTTCTATCAGTTTGGGTCCAAAACTAAAAGAAAGTTGAAAAAAATCCAAAATAACCCACAATAGATATATGGAATGAATGATTTTTCTTTTTAAAAAGGAAATATTTTTGCATTTAGTCACAGAATTTTGGGAACTGCATCTTGACATGTACAGCTTTCTCTGATGCTTGGCAAACTTAAAATCTTTGAAGAGATTTTAAAGCACCTTTAAAAATACATCAAGATGCAGAGGTTCCAGATGACAGCATAGGAAGATCCTAAGCTCACCACCTCCCACAGCTACACTGAAGCTCAACTACATATAGAACAATTCTCTCTGAAAAGTACCTGAAGACTAGAAAAACAGCTCTTCCACAGCAAATGACAAAAGAAAAAGCCAGGCTGAGATGGGCAGGAGAAACACAGATGTAGTCTTATCAGATCATTCCTGGTATTATGACCCACAAACAACAGGGACGTCACAAACACAGAGCTCCTCCATGAGGAGTGAGGTGTCTGAGTGCTACATCAGATCCTGAGGACCTGCACCAAAAACACAGCTCGCAAAACATTTGGCTTTGAAAACCAATGGAGCTTGCACCCAGCAGAACCGTGGGGCTATAGGAAACAGACTTTATTGTCAACAGCTTCATGCATGGATGTATTTGCCCTGAGTCCCAGTAGAAGCAGCAGTTTGAAACGAGCCTGGGCCATATGCAAAGGAAATTCACTGACAAATCTTAGGGCATATACCAGAGGGACAGAGGCCTTGGAATTTCCTCTGGGATAAAGATGCTGGTGAGTACTTTTTTTCTTCTGCTGCTGCTTTCTTAGCCTAATGTTGGTACACACCATTTTTGGCATTTTCTATATGCCTCACCAAAGTCTCTTGCCCCACCCTGGCATTCTCCTGGTGCCTCTAACCCAGAAGGCATTTTCCACATTGCCCTTATGCATTGTGTACCCTGGTCTGGTGCTTCCCCACCATGGTTTCCATGCCACTGGTCCCAGTGGGAGGGCTTGCCCTCGCCTAAGTCTTCTCTACCACAGTGCCTGCCTTGCCAGAGCCAGAAGGTGCATTTATGGCACATAGAGGCACCTTTTGAATACTTCGCCATAGTGGTCAGGAGGTCTTGCATTTCTGGGCCCCACAATACTGAAACAATCAAAGAGATAGGTTCTTGGCAGGCTGTCATCCCCAGGACACTGAACAGACAGCAGACTCAAATATACCCTCTCCCACTGACCACTTCTTCAAGATGGGATAGGAAACTGTTTTGCCTAATACAAAAAAAAAAAAAAAGAGAGAGCGAGAGTAAAGAAAAATGAGGAAACAGAGAAATCTGTTTCAAATGACAAGACAAAATAATACCCCAGAAAGAAACTTAACAAAACAGAAAAAAGTAATTTACCTGTACATAAGTTCAAAGTAACAGTCATAAAGATGCCCACCAACGTTGGAAAAATAATAGATGAACACACAACTTCAAGAGAAGTATCAAACAGAAGACACAGAAGTAAAGAATACAGTAAATGAGTTGAAAAATATACAAGATGGGTTCAGTAGCAGACTGGATGAAGCATGAGAATCAGTGACCTGGAAGGCAGAGTAGTGTAACTCACACAAGTAAAGCAACAAAAAGAATCTTAAATAGTGAAAATAGCTTGTGGAAAATCAAGTGGATTGTACTTGCATTAAAATTGGCCCCAGAAGAAGACAAGAGAGAGAGACAAGGATAGAAAACTTATTTGAATAAATAGTGGCTGAAAACTTTCCTAGCAACATTCAAGAGACACTGCCCTCTTTGAACCAAGAGAGTTTCAAATAAGATGAAATCAAAGACACTCACTGTAAAGAACAATATTGTATAGGAACCTGTAATGTTGGGTCCATAAAGCTAGGTAAATTGAAAGTAGTCAAACAGGAGATGGCAAGAGTGAACATCAACATTATACGAATCAGTGAATTAAAATGGACTGTAACTGGTGAATTTAATTCAGTTCAGTTCAGTTGCTCAGTCGTGTCTGACTCTTTGCAACCTCATGAATCGCAGTATGCCAGGCCTCCCTGTCCATCACCAACTCCCAGAGTTCACTCAGACTCATGTCCATCGAG
>SJYC01017468.1:0-32334 GCA_006408675.1 Madoqua kirkii | reverse complement strand
AGAAGAAGGAGACAATCGAGGATGAGATGGCTGGATGGCATCACTGACTCGATGGACGTGAGTCTGAGTGAACTCTGGGAGTTGGTGATGGACAGGGAGGCCTGGTATGCTGCGATTCATAGGGTCGCAAAAAGTCGGACACGAATGAGCGACTGAACTGAAGTGAATCTTTTAGTGTCTCATAGCCAAAAAGTTAAACATAAAAAAAGAAGCAATACTGTAACAAATTCAATAAAACTTTGAAAATGTTCCACAGACCAAAAAAAAGCAGATTTAGAGTCAGGAACATGAGTTAAGAAACTTTTATAGGATTTCAGGAGAAAGAGAAAGGTAACTTACTAGGTTCATAACAGCAAAGATAGAAAGTCTTGGGCATATTTGAGCAATATGTAAGATAATTATGTAATCTGTTTTAGAGATATATTTGAAGAGAGAATGAAGATCATTGTGAAAGGTTTTGATTTCCAGTTTTGCCAAATAGAGAAAAAGTAGTGCCATTTTGTGAGGCAGAGGACGCTGGCTGTGCAAAATCATTGCTAATCAAGAAGAATCACAAATGTAGGGAACCAGACTCGCTCAGCAGAGTAAGAAATGAAGCTTTACCTGGAGCTCTGATATTTGGTTTGCGATTGCATATCCCTTTCAGTGTCGATATGAAAGCAGCAGATCGAAAGGCAGAATTTGTCCGATTCTGAGCTGGAACCGAAATGATCTGATTTCAGGTAGAAAGATAGCCCTGGAGATAGTGTGGATGGAGGACTAAAAGAGAAAATAGCTAACAACAAAATAGGAGCTTCTTCAAGTGTCCAGGTAAGCAATAATAAGGTCGTAAATTAAGTCTTCATGGTGGGGTTCCAAAAGAAGAAACAAACAGAGCTCAGGAAGAAAGCATCGACAGATTTTGACAGCAATCACATATGAGGAGTTTAGGGGAAGAGAGACTCTGAAGACCAGCAGATATTCTAGTCTGGAAGCCCATAGAAGTGACAGTTCTATGGATGGAGGGTTGCTCTTTGAGAAGAGGAGTTCTAGAAAAAAGTAACTTATTGGCTTAGGATACATTAAGTCTGACATAGTCATGGGACACAGAAAGCACTCAGTAATATTTCTGTAATCATAAGGTATGTCCGGAGTTTAGGAGAGAGGTTGGAAACAGGAGACATGGTCATGAAAGTCAGCAACATCTATTATAGCCAAGGGAATGGATGGTAACTGCTCAGGTAGGAAAAGAAATGGAAAGGCAAGAAGAGAAAGGAAACATCTTGGGAAAGTCTGACCTCTAAGATGCTGTTGTGTGGAGGTAGATGACTGAAATGGCTGTCCCTCTAGCCTCTGAAACTGAAGATCTGCTGAAAGACAAAAAGATTTCACAATGCCTGAAATGTATCAATGTGTTAAAAGAACTGAAAACTAACAAGCTAGCAAAAATGGAAACCAACTGAAAAACTTTAACAGCCGCAATAAATGGTCAATTTCAACTCCATTATAAATAACACTTAATGAGGACATACATGATGATAGGTCTTTGACCATAATGAATAATAAAAATGTCAATTTGGAGTTTCTTTCTTCACATAATCATTTTTCCCATAAATAGGACTGGTTTTATTGAATTTTTTAAAAAGTAGATAAAAAAAGTGACTGTTCAGTTACTAGTACAGTCAAGAATAACAGTAACTATTATCAGTTGGCCAAATGGGCCAGAAAGAACAGAAAAATAAACTTATAGTAAATTTGGCTGTTTGACTGCTCAACTGAGAACCTGTCATAAGGCATCAATTTAAGAGCGCCTGCAGCAATCTTCAGCTCCAAACAAGGTCAGTAAAAAATGGCAAGTGCAAAGCAAAGAGACTCCACCTATTCATGCATAATACTCATTCCACAGTTATTTGGAGACTCCTGGGACTGCTCTGGTGTTTTAGTTTATAAGTCGTGGCTAGCATGGGTATACATGATGACATGTCAGTGCATACAAAGTGTCAGTGTA
Organism: Madoqua kirkii; assembly: GCA_006408675.1. Taxonomy (NCBI): domain Eukaryota; kingdom Metazoa; phylum Chordata; class Mammalia; order Artiodactyla; family Bovidae; genus Madoqua; species Madoqua kirkii. Next base: position 30,347 of record SJYC01017468.1, on the reverse strand, counting down.
AAATATTAGTTTTGAATATAAGCAAGCATCTCATTAAAATGAAAAATATACTGTAAACTTTCTAAAGAACATAAGCCTCTGTCTGATTTCTCATCTCTCAGGAAAAGCCATAAATAGAAAGATATTTGTCTATATCCATGGCCAGGTCCCCAACTAAGTCATGTATAATGGAGTGAGTCATTTCCTTGTAAGCAATGATTTGAAATATGCTGTAATTACTATCCTGTCCATGTCACAGGGAGAAAACAAAACATCTGAGCAATGTTACTATATTTTACAAGCTCTATTGTTTATCAGTGATTTCATCACACACTAGTAATGACCATTTAGTGCTTTTACAATAACAGACCCGCCAGCATGATCTGAACAGAAAAAGAAACTTAGAAAGTTTAAGCGTTGAGTTCAAATTTGCTTTATCGCTACAATCTGGGCAAAACCCAGAAGTCTCTACTTTAATTGTGCTGCTAACATATTTGAAAACAATATTTCTAATGAGTATTTTATCTAAATTCAGAAATAATGAGAGAAAAAAACAGTTATATTTCAAAATATCTTAGTATTGGGAGGTTAGAAAACTATTACCTATTCAGCATAACTCAGTTTAACATTTTCCTAAAACTAATTTTCTTCAGTGAAAAAGTACTTGGAGGATAGGGCACAAAGAGCTAGATTAACACGCTAGAATAGAATAAATGATTGTTTTAATTTACTGGGGTTTCCCTAATGAAATACCACAAACAAGTGGCTTAAAAAAAAGAAATTTTTCATCTCACAGTTAATGGAGGCTAACAATACAAAATCAAGGTGCCCGCAGGGTCGGCTCCTTCTGAGACCTACAAGGGAAGGATCTACTCCAAGCACTACTCCTTGGTTTAGAGGTGATGCATCTCTCCTATGTCTCTTCACATAATCTGTGCTCTGTGACTGTATCTGTATCCAAATACTACCTTCTTATAAAGACATCAGTCATACTGGGTTAAGGCCCACCCAATGGTTTGTGTTAACTCTTCTGTTAACTCTGAAATGACCTATCTCCAAATATGGTCATATATTAAGATATGGGGGGTAGGATTCCAACCATTTAACAATGGTTAAAATAATGCTTTTGAAGAGAGTAAATGAAGGGTTATAAGTCCATCAATTAACTTGTTATTTGCTGTCAACTCTCCCCAGGTTTTAAGATAAAACAGAGAAAAAATAGAGATATTTTATTAGAGATCTCAGTTTCTGAGAGAAATAGATGGGCATGCCAGTCTGTTCAAAAGTATTAAAAGGCAATTTTTTTTATAATCACATGATCTTTACCTCAGTAAAGCTAACTAGGAAAAATATAATCTGTCTACATGCCTACCTATCCTACATCACTATCACCATTACAATCACCAAATATTTAAGTTCTTAGCATTATGGAACCATTGAGTTCTACATTTAAATCTCTCTGTCGATGACATTCTTAGGCTTTCTAAGAAAGTACCATCTCTAGAAAACTATTTCCCTCTCTAAAGCTGAACAACAGAATGATACTCCAATGCATAAAATTAAGATGAACTTGGCTTTCATCTGAGAGAGTCTAGAGACTTAAACTCATTCACCCATTGATCTAGGCTCACAAAGAGGTTTATTCTGAGGGAAAGCAATAAATTTATCACAATGTTGCCATCATAGAGGCCTAATTGGACTACTTCCTACTTCATTGCATATTCCTGACAAGCATAGAAAATTAACTCTCTTCCAAGGAAATAACATGTATAAAATGATGTCCATCTGAGAATTGTTTCTAGTAGCAGAACTTTAAATTCATACTCAATATTAATCAGTAGCTTAATACTAGTAATTTCCTTATTATATTTACTCTATAAAGGAATATTAAATCATTAAAAGTAGCAAACATAGAGATTATATAGTACCCTGATCATGTGATATTGCAGGAAACACAGAGGTGGCAATTCCATTCATACCCACAGAGTTTTCAATCAACTTTTGAGTGCTCTTGAGGAGTCAACCAAGGATCACCAGATGACTGAGAAAGTTTTCTAACATAAACAGTGTAGCTCAAAACAAAGAGAGGGAAAAACTACTTGGAGAAAAGAGATTATGGAAGAGTAAAACTTCATATAAAAGCTATTATTCACATATTTAGTGAAATATGGAAAGATAATAGCATTCATAAAATAAGAATAAATAACATTGTAAAACCTTAATGGAAAAATTAGTTCAAAAATCTTGAAATTAAATTTTAAGGTTGCAGAACAAACTCAATAGAATATAAAAATAAAATGGAAAAATAATAAAATCTCCCAAAAGTATAGTAAAAAGATAGAGGTGGGTAAAAAATAGTAGAAAACATTAAGAAAGTTAGAGCACAGTTCAGGAGATCTGACATCAGATAATAAGAGTTCCACAGATAGAGGACAGAGAAAATGAGGGAGAAATATTATTTTAAAAGTCACAAAAATGCCCCAGATTTGAAAGGTAGGCATTTCATGAATTGAAAGAGCTCATCCAGGGCACATCTCAATTTTAAAAAAATGGACTTAAAGTACAGCACATTATTACTAAAGAGACAAAAAAAAAAAAACCCTAAAAGTGCTAGAGAGAGGGAAAAAAATCAAGTTATACGCAAAAGATCAGGAATCAGAATGGCATTCAACTTTTCAAAAACCATAGAAGTTGAAAAATACTGGAGCAATAGCTTCAAATTTCAGAAGATGATTCCAACCTAAAATTCTATGTCTAGCTAAAATAACATATAAATATGAGAGTCAATTCCAAAGTTCTTTTCAGGTATGAGAGATATGCCTGGCTTGGGTTCCCTCAGAAACAATTCCTGGAATAAGGGTTTTAGTGCAAATAGTTTATTTGCAGGTTATCCCAGGGAGCACTAGTAGGAGAATGGAGAATTCAGACAAGGAAGGGGTGGGGGGAGAAGGATACTTTTTTGAGAAGATCCCGTCTATGGACAACTAGGAATCAACCCTCCTGAGAACAGCAGGAGACAGGGAGAACACACATTTTAACCATCCTTGCCAAGGGGTGGAAAGCAGTTCCACCGTTGGAACTGCTGGTTGGTAACAGCAACCAGCTAAGAACTGAGGGGATCAGTGAACTCCAGGACAGATGGCCTCAAGGACACAAGCTGATGTGTTTCATCATAGGAAATTAATAAAATTGAGAGAGACATTAAAGATAAATAAGGGATAAGTACATAGAAAGCTAAGAAAATAAAATAACAAGATAATTATAAACCTAAGGGGAAAGCAAAAAAATTAAGCAAGAAAAAAATAATTATAGCATATTACCTGAATAAGGTACTATTCTACATTTTTTCTTGACAATTTATCATATCTTTCTGCATATGACAAGCTCTCCCACATATGAGCAAAGAGAAACCCTCAGATGGAGAGCCAGAAGTGCTCACAGTCATACCCAGCAACAGATACAGAATTCTGAATGTCAGAAAAATCCAAAGATGGCACCAATAACATCTGCTAAAGGTTGCAAAACACTTACTTTCTCATGAAGTTATAGAAGGAAGTACTTTGACAAAATGATGGAGTACACCAGAAAAAAGAAAGGCACTGCATGCAGGAAACAGGATGCAACTCAGGAGAAAGGTGAAGAGTTCCCCTTGGGATGATGACATATGGAGATCAAGATGGTAACTAGACAGCAACCAGCTAAGAACTGAGGGGATCAGTGAACTCCAGGACAGATGGCCTCAAGGACACAAGCTGATGTGTTTCATCATAGGAAATTAATAAAATTGAGAGAGACATTAAAGATAAATAAGGGATAAGTACATAGAAAGCTAAGAAAATAAAATAACAAGATAATTATAAACCTAAGGGGAAAGCAAAAAAATTAAGCAAGAAAAAAATAATTATAGCATATTACCTGAATAAGGTACTATTCTACATTTTTTCTTGACAATTTATCATATCTGTATTGACTACATTTTGTAAAGCCATATATCCTTCAGAAGAATACATAATAATTCACGTAACACCCTGCCTAATGACTGTCTCTTATACACATCTAGATGTGTATAAGAGACAGCTATTTCCCTCTCTAAAGCTGAACAACAGAATGATACTCCAATGCATAAAATTAAGATGAACTTGGCTTTTCATCTGAGAGAGTCTAGAGACTTAAACTCATTCACCCATTGATCTAGGCTCACAAAGAGGTTTATTCTGAGGGAAAGCAATAAATTTATCACAATGTTGCCATCATAGAGGCCTAATTGGACTACTTCCTACTTCATTGCATATTCCTGACAAGCATAGAAAATTAACTCTCTTCCAAGGAAATAACATGTATAAAATGATGTCCATCTGAGAATTGTTTCTAGTAGCAGAACTTTAAATTCATACTCAATATTAATCAGTAGCTTAATACTAGTAATTTCCTTATTATATTTACTCTATAAAGGAATATTAAATCATTAAAAGTAGCAAACATAGAGATTATATAGTACCCTGATCATGTGATATTGCAGGAAACACAGAGGTGGCAATTCCATTCATACCCACAGAGTTTTCAATCAACTTTTGAGTGTTCCATATATCTTACACTGATCATTAATCTCTAAGTACTTGATATTACAAATTCCAGATCCTTAAACCAAGAAGGATGTAGATGTAAGAAGAAAAGTATATAATTTCCATTTCTCAAATGAAATATAGGATGATTAATGAAAATTGGTGACAGTAAATGGGGAATCATATTAAATTATGTGGATTGATGATCATCCCTTAATCTGTTCTGTCTCTTAGTTCTGTGCTAAAGATTCTATCATCCACAGTTACAGACCCAGCTTGCGGCATAGGATTTTGTAAACTCTCTTTTAAATTTTTAAGACTCTCCATTCAACTTTCTCTGGTATTAAAAATATGTTTAATTAAGACAAGTAGCTATTTGTTTAAAAGGAGCATTTTTTTTTTTCTGAAAGGATTTGAAACTACTTATTTTGTCCTGGGTATACAAGGATAGATCTAATGTTTCATCACTTTAACAAAACTGTGAACCACCCTCCACTGAAAAACAAAAGCAAAAGAACTTAACTGAGTAACTTAGTAGCAGTTGCTAACAACTTAGTAACATGTTAATCTTTGGTTCTTTTAAGTAACTACCAGCTATCAAACTAAATTTAAGCAAAAATAATCACATATATTTGGTCATTGTTTCTTCCAAATTATTTCAAATTTTAAAATCTCAAAAATCCTAACAGAGCCAGAATTCTTGACTATCTAGATTGTGACTTTTAGAATAGCTGTGATTCTGAGTCTTGTTGTGAAACATGTTCTGCCAGTAAACTCTTTGAAGAAGTGAAGTGAAGTTGCTCAGTCGTGTCTGACTCTTTGCAACCCCATGGACTGGAGCCTACCAGGCTTCTCCGTCCATGGGATTCATTGAACCTGGGTCTCCCGCATTGGAGGCAGACGCTTTAACCTCTGAGCCACCAGGGAGGCCCTTAACAAGATTCAAATATAATCAAGGCACTGTTTGCACTTGGTGTGTGTAAGGGATAAAGGAACAGAGCAACTTCTCTGTCCGTGCAGTGAAACTTGCATCCTTCCATTATGAAAGGGATGATGTTGAATAAAAATGCCAGGATACAAAGGACAGAGGCATGTGATAACATAAAATGGAAACTTGGATACAGCAAAGAATCATATAGTACATGAAGGCCAAAAGTTTTTTCCCTTCTCTGTGGCCTGACACATATTGAAATATTTCTTCCATCCTGGGCTCCACAGGAATACAGAGATGTTGGAGAGAGTTGGGAGGTGAGCCCTCACAATGATTAAAGGGTTGGACTAAGGAAGAAATAAGCAGATTGCTAAAGTTGGAAAAGGTGGGAGTTCTATTTAAAAAATGGCTTCCAAGTAATAAGATCGATTAATAGACTAAAATAGAAACTCAGCTGCTTTCCATCTCCACTCTAAGCAGAATAAGAAAAACAGGTGGAACTAAAAATAAGGGTTAAGGCTGCCAACAAGTTGGCAAGTCAGGAGCAGCAGTGTATACAGCAACCAGTTATGATATTTCAGTCCACACAATCTGTGAAGCAGAGCAATGATAGAGGTAAATGTGTCATCACCACCCGAAGCTAAAACAATGAGTGTCTTGGAAGGAGGGAGGAAAGTTTCCTAAAGTCACCAAGCCTAAATCCCCATTCTAGACCATCACAGTAACTTATGTGGCAATCCTGATGTACAAATTAAATAGCCCCTGGGCTAAACTGCCTGGGTTTGAATCCTGTCTCTTCTTTGTGTTTCTTTGTATTTTTAGACAAGGTGCTCAATCTACCTGTTCTTCCATTTCTTCATCTGTAAAAAGGGAGAATTCATACTGCTTACTTTGTTGAGAGGATTAATAGGTTTAATGGCAGAGTAAAGGGAAGAGGGAAGGTGGGATACTCTCCGAAGGCATGGAGTTGGGGGAAAGCATCTTGGGTGAGAATAATTAATGTCGCTTTACACTCTAAAATTCAGAATTCTCTCTTCAGCAGCATTGGCAACACAGGATAATTGTAGATATTTATGCTGACGATGACTCTGAGGCAGACACCATGAGACCCTCAGGTATGAATCATGCAAACTACATTTACTTAGATCAAATACCTAGAATTTAGCTGTCTAATTCTTTACGACTGGTGACCTATGTTTATTTTATACAACAATTCTTTCTTTATAAGATATTATATTAACTAAGACATAAATTTCTAGTCATAATATGCAATAAAGGTCACTTACTGCATAATAAATATCACTTAATTAAGCAAAGGCTGAATACAGATCCAGAGCAGTGAGGCTTGGCCTTCATCCAACTGCCCTTCGTTGCTTTGTGACCAGTGCCACCACAGTCTCTTATTTCAGTAGAGAAAATGCCTGCCCACAATTCTGACCAGTTGCCAAATGCGAAAACCAGTTAAAGAAAACAACACCCAATATAAAAAGGCTTTATTGATTTGGGGAAAACGAAATCTTTTGATGTATTTATTAAAAAGCTATGAATATGCATGGCTTAAGAAAAAAAATCTCCAACAATTTCATGTCATACCTCTAAAAGATCATAATCTAATATGAAGTGCTAGGACTGTGTTGGGTAATTAAAACTATGATAAGACAGACTCTTGATATTCAAGTCAATAAGAACAGAAAAATAACATAACCTACATTTTTTTTTGTTCTGTCAGTTTGCTGTGTGATTGTGTAAATTGCTCAATCCAGATTTGAAGTGAATAGATTTAAAAGTAGATTTTAAAAATCCAGATTAAAAAATAAATCCTGTTTTATCATACACATACTCTGCACACAGAAATACTGTAATCATATCTTTATGGTACTGATTTTAAAATTGTTCTACTCATATCCACAAAAACACAAAACACTTTTCTCTACAATTTTCCTTTTGAAAATTATATGAAAAAAATTTTAACAAAAATATCTTATAATATGATTTGGCAAAAACTTTGCATAATTTGAAGTAATTTCAGTAGACTTAAATATGAATGAGAGTTGTAAATCCAGCATCTTTATTTTCAAGTGAAAGCAGTCCTTGGCTTCTATTAATTGATCTAAGTGTGGTGCAGATGAGCCATACCAGTTACAGACAACCTCTCATGGGTGAAGAGAACTGAATTCTTAGGTATCTGAGCCCAGATCTCTCATCGTACACCCACAGCAATAGAGAAGCCTGAATGGTGGTCTATTTACACACATATATCATTTAACTCTAAAGAGAATTTTAAATATACCTATAGAGATAAATGTAACTTTCAATAATGCTTTTACCCAGTTCTCTCAGGCCAATGAGACTGAGATTTATTTCCACATTTAGAAAGACTCTATAATAGATTTTGGGCTTCCTTGGTGGCTCAGATGGTAAAGAGTCTGCCTGCAGTGTGGAAGACCTGGGTTCGATCCCTGGGTCAGAAAGAGCCCCTGGAGAAGGAAATGGCAACCCACTCCAATATTCTTGCCTGGAAAATCCCATGGATGGAGGAATCTGGCAGGCTACAGTCCATGAGGTCACAGAGTCGGACACGACTAAGTGACTTCACTCTCTACTTTCTTTCTTTCTGTCATAGAGTTTAACATATACATCTCATTCATGATGCCATGAATGAGATTAAGAGACAAAAGTTGATGAAAAATATTTTTAACACATACGGCGAACAAAGGCTAGTATCCCTAATATACTCAGACCTTCCATACATATAAGTTACACAATAAAAAGGGGCAAATGATGTAAAGTGATATTTAATATAAGAATAAGCATGCATTACCAATAACAAAGTTAAGAAAAGATACTCAGTCTTACTAGCTGTCACTGAAATGCAAACTGAAACAATGAGATGCCATTTTTCAAACATCAGATCAATAAAGGAAAATTGTGTTATAATAACAAGTGTAGGTGATACAATACAGAAGACCTAACACTCTCAAGAATCACTGATGAGACCAACTATGATCAATTACAACATACTTTTTGGAAAGTACACCAGCAATATTTATTGAAAATTTCAAGGTACAATTATCTAACCCTGCAAAGTGCCTTGGGAAATCTGCACTTGGAATGCGTATCTTGTCATTTCAAGTTCGTGGTAGTCATTCTTCTTTGTCGATAACTGCATCCCAGTTATCCTGTGGGTAACCAAACCTTCTTTACTTTCATTCCAGGATGTTTGGTAAGGTGGTCTCACCCTCAGATCCAGAGGGGGAGCAAGTGGCCTATGCTTGGCCTTAGAATACTAGCCCCTGACCCTTGTGCCTGGTTCAGGGATCAGCCACCAGACCAAAGAAAGTCTGATAAAACTACTGGAAACAGAAAGCTTCTTAGCACCACTGAATACTATTTAAGATTGAAACTGCTGATGGCTATTTTGTCAGTAAAAGTAGAAGGACTGTCTGAGCATAAAGCTTAGAAAGTTGAAAGAAAGTTGAAATAAGAACCAATGGGAGACAAACTCCTGAAGATATGATTTCAGTCTCTGGATCCAACAGCACTTGAAGCCCATGGTCATCTGGACTTTTCAACTACCTCAGCCACTTGAGATGAATTGATATTGAGTATCCTTTCTATGGAGAATTATGCATCTCTTTAGAAACAAGGCAATAGAGCAACACGTATTGAAAAGAACTGGCAAATTTTTTCTTTAAAGAGCTAGATAGTAGATGTTTTTGACTATGCCGACAAAAGGAGTCTGTCACAACCACTCAGCTCTGCCTTTGTCATGCAAGATAATCAAAAGCAAGACATTGCTCATGACCAGATGTGGCCTGTGAACCATAGCTTGCTTACCCTTAGCTTAGGAGAATGTCCACCATAAACCTCCTCAGCCACTTGAGATGAATTGATATTGAGTATCCTTTCTATGGAGAATTATGCATCTCTTTAGAAACAAGGCAATAGAGCAACACGTATTGAAAAGAACTGGCAAATTTTTTCTTTAAAGAGCTAGATAGTAGATGTTTTTGACTATGCCGACAAAAGGAGTCTGTCACAACCACTCAGCTCTGCCTTTGTCATGCAAGATAATCAAAGGCAAGACATTGCTCATGACCAGATGTGGCCTGTGAACCATAGCTTGCTTACCCTTAGCTTAGGAGAATGTCCACCATAAACCATCACAAGAAAACTGATGTCATTTTACTCAAAGAATTTACTTAAAGAACAACCTGTATATAAGTGTATATTAAAGGTATGGTAAAACTGCTGTATTTACATGGATACTACAGAGCACAGGGAATTCTGCTCAGTGCTATGTGGCATCCTGGTTAGGAGGGGAGTTTGGGGGAGAATGGATCCATGTATATGTCTGGCTGCATCCCTTTTGCTATCCACCTGAAACTGTCATAATGCTATTTGTTAATCAGCTATACCCAATACAAATTAAAAAGCTTTAAAAAATAAAACAGGGGGGAAAACATGAATAAAAGTATAGTGAAAACAATGGAATAATGTATATCAAGCTGTTACCTCTAATCACCTCAGGTAGGTTAAAAAGAGTAGTTTTAAGAAGGAGATTTGAGAGAGATTTAAATTTGAAGACTTTTCTTTCTAAATCTCTATATTATTTGACTTGTTATGGAGAAGGCAATGGCAAGCCACTCCAGTACTCTTGCCTGGAAAATCCCATGGACAGAGGAGCCTGGCAGTCCATGAGTTAGCAAAGAATCGGACACAACTGAGCGACTTTACTTTTACTTTTCACTTTCATGCACTGGAGAAGGAAATGGCAACCCACTCCAGTGTTCTTGCCTGGAGAATCCTAGGGACGGGGAAGCCTGGTGGGCTGCCATCTCTGAGGTCACACAGAGTCAGACACGACTGAAGCGCTTAGCAGCAGCAGCAGCAGCTTGAGCATACCTTACTTTTTAACTTAAAAACATGTAATGACATAAAAGAAAAAGAGAGGTATCAAGCAGGTTTAGAGAAATGTAGTCCCTAAGTGTTAACAATCAATTTAGCATCATAGATAAGCTAGAATTAGGGAAATTCCTGGTATATCCAACCTGCCAGCACCTTTGAGCACAGGGCAAACGGCCTCAATTTAACAGACTTATATTACAGATAAGGCCTGAAGAGGCAGGATGCCTTGCTGAAAGCACAGAGCTAAGTGGTGGCAGAGGCTCATCGGGAAATAAGGCCTTCCGACTACCAGCAGAATTCTTCCTTCTTCACGTATTACAGGTCTATAAATGCTGTTACCCTTTCTCATCTGACATTAGTGCACAGAAAATAGATGCCTCTCCAAATATAACATCATGAATATGTTTATAACACCCAGCTCCAAGCAGTTCTGCCTTCAAAGATTTCTGCAGCACAGTCAGATTTTCTCTTCTGTAAATTGTTAGCACTATTTTTAGGAGCCTTTTTCTCTAGCAGATCCAGGCACTCTTGCATTTGAGCCTGTCATCTCTTCAGTGTGTATTTAGTAGTTTCAGCAGTCTGCTCACTGTTTGTGTATCATGACATCCGGGCAGGGTTCAGCAACACAGAACGTCTCATCCATTTCCTCTTAATCCATTTTAAATTCATCCTGAGCCCATCAGAGCAGAAGATGGAATGAGGGTTTTATAATTACCTTTTGCAAACAGAACATTAAATTATTATAACAGTGGAATCCTCTAGTTTCTCAGACATAAGATGGCCATCCCTTGCTAGTGAATGAATGTGCCTGTCTCTATAAGTACACAGATGTACTTTGGAAATCAGCCCTGTTAGCCTGAAGTTATTGACTGATTTTGGTAGATTACTGCAATAGATTCTTAAAGTGCTTTAAGATTAAGAGATGTGCGTGGCTTCTTCTGTCATGTATCTCAAAGGAAAACCATGAGAAGAGACACACAATGAAAAACAGCAGGTAATACCATATGAGACTCCTTATTAAAAACATAAAGTGCCTTTCACTCCTGCTTTTATTAAGTCTACTTTTCAAGCTAAATGGGGGTTAGGTGAGGCAATTATAATACAAGTCACATCTAACTATTTCATTATCCATGTCCTACAGCCAGATAGCCCCCAGAATACCTTTGAAAGCTCCAGAGTGATGGCAGCAGGTTGAATATAATGAACAATGTTACGAATGGGGACATGAGACAGCAGGTCTGGTGGGGACGGAACCTCCTAGAAATTGCGAGGCTGTAATTACTGAATACGGCTCAGTCTCAGTTGACTTTGAACAGTGGAAACCATCTTTGGCAGATTATATTTTTCTCAGCTAGTTAAAATGAAGCTAGTTAGAAGGACTGAAATTTATAAGGCTTGATAGTGTATGCCTTACCAAGCAAAGGCATGGTTGGCCTTTAATACTCTAATTTTTGTCTGGTTTTCTAAGACCATTCCACAGGGCATTGTGCACCTGAATTAAAACTGGGTTGAGAAATATTTTTCTTCTGTCCTAGTGTTAAACTGCTTTAAGCTTTATTTTAAAGATGTGAACAGTCTCATTTTCTGCAGAAACAAGTCCAGTTTTATGGGTCAGCGCTTTTTCTAAATATCTTATTTGAAAAGATCACTAAATTAAGAATAGAAGAGAGGGAAGGGCAGGAAAAGGCAAGGAATGAGTGGGAAAGGGGGAAAAGTATGAACTGTAGTTATGATGAAACATGACAGAAACCAGCATAATCAGCTCCCTTCCTTGATTCACTTGATCCATTTAACCCAAAATGATGAGAAAAATGAACTATGCTGGCAATGCCCACATTAATCCATTTTGATTCCTAGTCCAAATTTTAGGAGACAAGGGAGTTAGTACCAATTTATTAAAGAGCTTGAATCAACTCTGTTAGCTGACCTCCTGCATGAATAAGCCAGAATCTAAGTGAGCAAAAGTCTGTTTTCTTGCCCTGGAACTACCTGGATAAAATTCCATTCATTTCAGTTCAGAGAACACAGCACAGACAAGATACATACTCAGCAGGGCAAACACAAGTAAATTACAAAACAGCCTCTACCCTCATCACCCGTATTTAATGGTACAGTGTGGGGCATCCGGTTGAAGAGAACATCCTAGCAAGGAAGGCAATATCACAAAAAGCACAACCTAAGGAAGATGTGTACAAGAGGATGCTGTTACCACGGAGCTAGTCCCAGGCCACTGGTCCCTCACTGATCCTTGTGAGCAGCATGCAAAGACAAATCACCACCTCCATTCCCTGCCTCAGCTTTGGCATCCCCTGGTGCTGTCACCTCAATTTCTCCTCCTACCTTCTTTCCCCTAGTTACTGCTTCTGCCCCAGAGCCCTAGGTCTCAGTGTTAACTGGGCCCAGTTAGCCACAGCCCAGAGGTGCATCCTCCTCCTCCATTAGCTTCTTAGTGACAGTTTCCAAAGAGGCAGAAAGCCAGTGAGCACAGGAGCGCCAGCTGGTGGGGGTTCTCCCTTCACATGATCTTATAAATGGTGTCAATGCCACATGCCTTCAGCCCATCCCAAGGGTCTTCTGGGACACTCCCCACATAGGCCTACACCTTCTTGCCTCTCTAACCAGGGCAGGTCAGGCAGGCGGGGTGTGGGCAGTGGTCCTCTGGCTGAGGAACAAGCTTAGTCTGGGCTCAGATCATGCCAGAACTTATAGGAGTGGCCCACAAGATAGGGAGAACCAGACAGAGGATAACCACACCAGCCTCCTCAGCCCTCAGCGCTCTGAAGGGCATTCCTGGTCCCCAGCAGGGCTGGTCCTCTGGCTGAGGAACAAGCTTAGTCTGGGCTCAGATCATGCCAGAACTTATAGGAGTGGCCCACAAGATAGGGAGAACCAGACAGAGGATAACCACACCAGCCTCCTCAGCCCTCAGCGCTCTGAAGGGCATTCCTGGTCCCCAGCAGGGCCCACAGCAATAACGTTCTCAGTTTTCCTGTCTTGCCTCAGAATGTCCTGAGGTCACTTCCTAAATAAACTGCTTGACTCAAATCACAGTCTCCAGGTCTGGAACACCATTTAAGAGCCTTGGCATTGCAGCTGCATCCCACCCAAACCAGAGCAGCTCCTGATCCCAAAGAACCATCTCACATCTCCAAAGGACACAAAGCGAAGTGAAAGTGAAGTCTCTCGGTCATGTCCGACTCTTTGCGACTCCATGGACTGCAGCCCACCAGGCTCCTTCCATCCATGGAATTTTCTAGGCAAGAGTACTGGAGTGGATTGCCATTTCCTTCTGGCTCAGACGGTAAAGTGTCTGTCTGCAAGGCAGGATACCTGGGTTCGATCCCCGGATCAGAAAAGAACACAAAGGGTGCCCTTTATTAATAAAACTATGATTTCTACCAGGACAGAACCAATTGTTCCACCAGACTGGATAAGGGGAAACTGCAACCAGCTGGGGCAGAGTGGGCCCCTCCAAAGCATTCTATTAGGAGGGCAATGCCTCTGGGCCCTTGCGCCAGTGCTGGCATTTCACCCCTGGGTGATGTAAGCCAAAATTCACTGCACTCAGAGGGGAACAACAGATGCTGTTGAGTGACTTACAGTGTGATGCACTAGAGCTCACTGCATTGTGAAATTTGGAATAAGATTTACTTTAAGCCTGCATATAAGATGTAAATGGGCTTCCCTGGAAGCTAGTAAAGAATCTGCCTGCAATGCAGGAAACCCCAGTTTGATTCCTGGGTTGGGCAGATCCTCTGGAGAAGGGATAGTCTACCCACTCCAGTAAAATTCTTTGGCTTCCTTGGTGGCTCAGCTGGTAAAGAATCGACCTACAAGGCAGGAACCTGGGTTCAATCCCTGGGTTGGGAAGATCTCCTGGAGAAGGGAAAGGCTACCTACTCCAGTATTCTGGCCTGAGAAATTCCATGGACTGTATAGCCCATGGGGTCACAAAGAGTTGAAGCTGACTGAGCAACTAAGCACAATAAAATATGAGTAATGTAACTGCTGTTTACCACAATTCTGTTACTATAATAACGATTAAAAAAAAAAAATAGAATCCAGTGCACTTTGCTACTCCCAGTTGTCTCCAGAAATCCAGTTTCCCATTCAGGTCCTTTTTCTTTATTAGTGAAGCAATAATGTGAACAAATGTAATGAAGTAAACAAATGTAATATTTTGCCAAATAAACATGCTGTATGTGCTGAACTGAGTCGATGACCATGGGTCTTTCTCTGTGATATGTGATGAAATGGTCTAAGTTGATAGGCCCTGGTGGGATGTTGCTGGGTCCTATCCATGAGACTGGAGCATTAGCGAGAAGTTCTGCCTACAGGAAACACAAGAGTCCAAGGGGATATATGGCAGGCGCAGAAGCACTGGGACAAGCAACCACAAGCTATGAGACGCACAACGGGGTGAGAGGAGTCAATTCAGGAACAAGATACAGGCCAGTTCAAAGACCCTCTCCCCTTGGGATCTGGGCAGGCTTAAGGGAGGACTGCACTATCTGTCAATCTGGGTAAGAGGGGAGGGGCTCTCTCCCCAGCTTCATCTTTTCTGTTTTAGTAAGAAGAAAGATCTCCTCTACTGTAAAATAAACTCCTGATGGGGGTAGGGATGATGCACTGAGTGCCAAGGCTTGAGTAGTTGAGGAAGCTGAGAACTTCCCAGATTCACAGGGATCCTCACTAACGGCAGTTTCAGACTGGTCACGGTTCTGGTAATTCCTTAATCCAGTGTTTAATCCCTCATCCCTGTCTATTGAGGAAAACATTACTCAAAGGCTTACACTAATTAATGTTACATGGCACCTGTGGAAAAGGGGGTGAAGAGCATGATGTCATAAGAGTACAATCAGGAAACTGCTTAACGTAAAGGTCAGAGAGAGCTGAGCGGTGATGACTGAACTGAGTTCTCAAAGAAAATCAAGTACTAAGAAGTGAAGGGTTATATGGCAGGCGCAGAAGCACTGGGACAAGCAACCACAAGCTATGAGATGCACAACGGGGTGAGAGGAGTCAATTCAGGAACAAGATACAGGCCAGTTCAAAGACCCTCTCCCCTTGGGATCTGGGCAGGCTTAAGGGAGGACTGTACTATCTGTCAATCTGGGTAAGAGGGGAGGGGCTCTCTCCCCAGCTTCATCTTTTCTGTTTTAGTAAGAAGAAAGATCTCCTCTACTGTAAAATAAACTCCTGATGGGGGTAGGGATGATGCACTGAGTGCCAAGGCTTGAGTAGTTGAGGAAGCTGAGAACTTCCCAGATTCACAGGGATCCTCACTAACGGCAGTTTCAGACTGGTCACGGTTCTGGTAATTCCTTAATCCAGTGTTTAATCCCTCATCCCTGTCTATTGAGGAAAACATTACTCAAAGGCTTACACTAATTAATGTTACATGGCACCTGTGGAAAAGGGGGTGAAGAGCATGATGTCATAAGAGTACAATCAGGAAACTGCTTAACGTAAAGGTCAGAGAGAGCTGAGCAGGTGATGACTGAACTGAGTTCTCAAAGAAAATCAAGTACTAAGAAGTGAAGGGCTAGGGGCAGGACAGGGCTTGGAGATGGAGAAGAGCATTCCAGCAGAGGTAACTGCATTGTGCAAAGGTCCTGTGGCTACAGCAGTGGGAAGCCACTGAAGTGTTAAGGAGTGACCAGACAGGAGAGAGTTGAGTGAAGTAAGAACCTAATCAGACTTGTGTTAATAAGATTACACTGGCCAAAGGATGAAAAATGGCTGGAAAGAGCAAGAGGGGATTCAGACAACACAACAGGTGGGCTACTGCAGTGACCTGGAAGAGATATTAATGGCATGATTTCAGGGTAGCAAAAGGGTTAGAACAAAAGAACATTTCTGAGATAGATTAAGGAGGTAAAGGGCTTAACCTTAACCTTAAACCAGGTGGTATTAGTGGTTAAAAAAAAAAAAAAAACACTTGCTAATGCAGGAAACATAAGAGACCCATTTCGATCCAGGAAGATCTCCTGGAGGAGAGCATGGCAACCCACTCCAGTATTCTTGCCTGGAGAATCCCATGGACAGAGGAGCCTGGTGGGCTATAGCCCAAACGGTCACAAAGAGGAGACATGACTGAAGCAACTTAGCACACATACACACAAGGAGATAAATCATTGGGACTTGGTGATGGATCAGAAATGAGGACTGAAGAAGAGGCAGTAGAAACAGTTCAGGCTTGCATAACTGGGTGGATGGTGGGGCCACTCACTGAAATGGAGAACTAGAGAAGATCACATTTAAAGTTTAATGTGGATAAAATGAGTCTCAGGTGCCTCATGGACATTTAAGTAGAGATGACAACTTGACAGTGAACTAATGAATTTGGAAATCATCTACTATAAGTCTTCTGACTGTAAGAGTTTCTTCTACCACCTTCCCTATGGATGATTGCCTGATCATCCATGTACACTTATCTTGGACACTCTCTCCCATAAGGCATTTCAGACCAGTGCTAAATGATTCTAACAGAAGGAGAGCTTTTTAACAATAACTCTACAAATCCCATACTTGCCCGATTCCATCCTTCTCTAACACTCAAGAGTGAAAACAGTCCAGCTTCTCTTCTACAGGATATGTGAAGGTAATAGTGAGGTTCCCCTCCCCCAGGCAAAGTCTTACTGCCTCTAGATTTTCTCTACTCTTTCATGTTTATCCTGCTTCATAATTTCTATATCCTCCACCATATTGTTTGCTATTATTTGACTGGATTCCATTTTGTTGACCTATTTCATAAATGTTCTGTCTCTTCCCCACCCCCAGCTTTGTTCCCTAGAACATCTGTCCTCTTGAGGCTCTGTTTTTGACAGTTAGGAATTCAGCACAAGTCTAAGAGGACACAAATATTCACAAAGGCCTAGATACTACCTTTTTCCCAGATGAATCACAAATACTCACAAAGAATTTGTTATAATCATCCATAAGGAATCCTAGGGACATGAGCCCCTGCAGTTATCAAACAACCATTAGAATGTATCTGCTTGGCTGAGTCCCTTGAATTAGAGTTTCTAATTCTTTGAGGACCCTTGAACTCCTCTGAGAATCTGATGAAAGTTATGAAAGAAAATGAATATATACACATCCACAAAGAATGGATGAGGTATGGGGGTTCTATGTTATTTTGAAGCCTGTTTCTGGAACCAGGCTTAGAGTCCATATTTCCATTTAAATGTCTCCTAAAGCACACTCTCCCCAACTCACTAACGTATTTACTCCATTTTTCTCAAGCTAAGGATCCAGGCACAAAATTAAATTCATGACTATTGTACAACTGGGACTTAGAGAGACAATATTATTAGCTCTAAGAAAAGATTCTAACTTCTTGACCACCACTGACTGAAACCTAAATCTTCTTCACGGAAGATACTAAGCAAAATGAGCTTTTCATTTCTCACCATGCAACAAGAACCCACATATCTAAAATATCTTGCTACATTAAGTGACTTTCCCACAGCACCTTCAAAGTGTTTAAAGTGTCTCCTCTATTGCTGGTTGGAGTAGAGGAGGTTTTAATTACTGAGAATTGGATAAACATGCCTTCAAAAAATCTGTCTCTCTGGATAGAATCATTCAGCTGGAATGAAAGCTTATTAAGACTGTGGCTACAGCCCATTTCTTTTACAGCATGAAAAAAACAGCTGATTTCAATCCCCAGTGCCTCGATCAGATATTCAAATAAGTGACAAAGGAGTCTGAAAACACTCTGGCTTTCTGTGAAGCGTGTGTGCTAAGCATGATTACATAATGTTTTAGTGAGCTACACTCATGGTTCCTTATTCACTCAGGCTGGAGGAGATTGAGAAGCTATGATTAAGGGTAATGCCTTGCCTTTTTTGTTGTTGTTTTTTGCAGAACATATGTATGTGCACATGCTTTTCTTTAACATTCATTGAAGGTCTACTCTTTGCAATGTGAGGTACTCAAAGATGAATTAAATCTGTTCATGAATGATAATTTTTTATATTCTACAAGAGGAGATAATACTCAGATGCAATACAATTGTTTCCAATCAAATGCTATCGGTATTCAGGAGGAGAATTCTTTCATGGATTTACCTAAACTTTGAAACTTAAATAGTCTTTCATCTGTGATTAGCAAGTGAATTGCCCCAATTCTTTTTTATCAATAAAAAGTGGGGATAGGGTGGGGAAAGCAAGAAAACAAAAAATTTAGTAAAATATCATCTGGATATCCTAATGAAGTTAATATCTCTCAGTTAAATAAATAAACCAAAAATTGAAAATAAGTAGACTCTACATATTTACTAGTTATCCACAGGCATGAGCTGAAATTATATGGGAGCTAAAATCTAGAAATACTCACCTTAGTAGATGGTACCTGAAAGCATGCTAAGTCACTTCAGTCATGTCCAGCTCTTTGCAATGATATGGACTGTAGCCTGCCAGCCTCTTCTGTCTATGAGATTTTTCAGGCAAGAAAACTGGAACGGGTTGCCATACCCTCCTCCAAGGGATCTTCCCAACTCACAGGGATCGAACCTGTTTCCTACAGCTCCTGGAGGGAAAGCCGGGTAGATGGTACAGTTTTTGCCAAATTCATTCCTATGATATTTCACTGAAAATAACAAAATTTTAGTGAAACCTCACACTAACAGGCCTCACAATAAGGATTAAAAGTGAAAGTGTTAGTTGATCAGTCATGTCCAACTATTTGGGACACCGTGGACTGTAGCTCACCAGGCTCCCCTGTCCATGGAATTCTTCAGGCAATACTAGACTGGGTAGCTATTCCCTTCTCTAAGGGATCTTCCTGCCCCTGGGATTGAACAACAGTCCACCAGCATTGTGGGCAGATTCTTCACCATCTGAGCCACCAGAGAAGCCTCATAATAGGGATACAATGTAATTGAGTTCTTCTCTCCACCCAATAGCTGTTCCCAGATCTGGTGAACTACAGCTTTTCTATGAGGAGGAAGGAATGGAGTGAAATGTGAAGGGGAGTGTGCTTTGTTGGAAGTGGCAGTCAGCCCCTTCTTGGAAGGTAGGGAAGAAGGGATGGGTTCCCTGGATCCCTGGAGTTCTCTTGGCTCAGTCTCCCTAGATGAGGCCAATGAAATGGGCACAAATAACCAGGAGATTTCCTAGAAGTGCTGCTGCTGTCAGAGAACTCTTGGCCTTTCATAGGATGCTGGATCACTGCCAGTAATGCTGGTTAAGTGAGAGAGGACAACCATCCCTAGGTGTCATCACACTGCAGCTGGGATGCAGAGAGATTTCAGATTTGGATTTCTCAGCTAAACCCCGCAAATGCTGTGGTAGCTAGATGAACAGGATCTTCACCCTCATTTTATTAAGCTCACGATATCCTGAACCTTCATTTTATAGAACAGGATTTTTTCAACCCCACTTATCAGGTTTCGACAGGGTTTTATCTGGTAAAATATCTTCTAGGATATCTTTTGATGATATCTTTTGGATATCATTTTTTATCCAAAAACAAATTTATGAAAAGGTCACCTATAGTTTGTAAAAATGATGAACAGCTCAAACAGAAACTGAAATCTGCACTATTTTATAAAGGAGATTTGGAGGCAAGAAACAATATTGAATGAGAAGGGTATGAATATGAAAGCTTTATTTTATTCAGGTTTTTAAACTATATCAAGGCACTTCAAAAGTCTGCCATAATAAGCTCTAAAAAAATCAGTACAAACTATTATCTAAAAACACAGCTTAATGAAAAAAAAAACATTAAACTCATGGGGCAAATTTTAATTCAATAAGACCAAGATTCCATATATCCAAAATAAATTATGCCCAGGGAATACACACACACACATACACACACACGCCCTCCTTCAAGTCAAATTTCATGTGATCATGAAGTGTAGTTTCCTAATCTTTAAAATTTCAAAGTGTACATTTTACCTTAGTGGTTCAGTTCAGTTCAGTTCAGTCACTCAGTCGTGTCCGACTCTTTGCGACCCATGAATTGCAGCACGCCAGGCCTCCCTGTCAGTTACCAACTCCCGGAGTTCACTCAGACTCGCGTCCATTGAGTCAGTGATGCCATCCAGCCATCTCATCTCATCCTCTGCCGTCCCTTCTCCTCCTGTCTCCAATCCCTCCCAGCATCAGAGTCTTCTCCAATGAGTCAGCTCTTCACATGAGGTGGCCAAAGTACTGGAGTTTCAGCTTTAGCATCATTCCCTCCAAAGAAATCCCAGGGCTGATCTCCTTCAGAATGGACTGGTTGGATCTCCTTGCAGTCCAAGGGACTCTCAAGAATCTTCTCCAGCACCACAGTTCAAAAGTATCAATTCTTCAGCGCTCAGCCTTCTTCACAGTCCAACTCTCACATCCATACATGACCACAGGAAAAACCATAGCCCTGACCAGACGGACCTTAGTCAGCAAAGTAATGTCTCTGCTTTTGAATATGCTATCTAGGTTGGTCATAACTTTTCTTCCAAGGAGTAAGTGTCTTTTATTTTCATGGCTGCAATCACCATCTGCTGTGATTTTGGAGCCCAAAAAATAAAGTCTGACACTGCTTCCCCATCTATATCCCCATGAACTAGTCAATTCAACTACTATTTAGGTAGCATCACCCAAACCATTTAAACATTGCAACCAGGAATTTTTAATACAAAGATCTTAAAAACTGCATGAAAACAAAAGATCATCACCCATGTCAGTCCTACTTTGCCCACATTTTATCTACAGATTGCTTTTCCTTCTCACTCCCGCCCCCACAACACATACAACATCAACACAGCTTACTGATACAGGCAAATCAAAAAAGTAATATGAAATGTGACTAGAATTCTTTATAAAGCATTACCTCTGGTTTATTGAGATTGTAGAACTGACATATATACACAACTATATGTAATACAGATAGCTATCATGAAGCTGCTGCAGAGCACAGGAAGCTCAGCTAGGTGCTCTGTCATGACCTACACAGACAGAACGGAGTGGGGGAGGCTCAAGAGGGAAGGGATGTATGTATACACATGGCTAACTCACAGTGTTGTACTGCAGAAACTAACACAACATTGTGAAACAATTATATTTAAAAACAAAACAAAACCTCTTCACATAGAGAACAGACTTGTGGTTGCCAAGGAGATGGAGGGTGGGGAAGGGATGGATTGGGAGTTTGGGATTAGCAGATAAAAACTATTATATACAGGATGGATAACCAACAAGGTCCTACTATATAGTGCAGGGAATTATATTTACTATCCTGTGATAAACCATAGTGGAAAAGACTATGAAAATATATATATATATATATGTATAACTGAATCACTTTGGTATATAACAGAAATTAGCACAACATTGTAAATCAACTATATTTCAATTTTTTTAAAAAAAGGATGAGACATGCTATCAAAAGTGAGAAATCAGAGGTATAAAGAAAGGCTCTGCTAATATAGCATGAAGGATTCTGTTAATGTGCTGATGAGAACTTTTACATAGCTCATGAAGATGTCAACATTTTAAAGAACAGAAACATTTCTTATGTTTATGCTCCTAAAGGAGCATTTTTTGTGGCTGAAAAATTTGAGTCCCCCACTAGTTTCCATGGATCTTGTGATTACATCATTCAGTCAAGAGTATGACAAGAACTCTGTGGCCACCCTTTTTGCACCATCTGCTACACTGTAGTTCTGAGAAAGGGGAGTTAATTGGCTACATCTGAGCAGTCACAAGATTTATAGGTTTGATTATCCAGAATAGATGCTTTCACCCTGATATATATGATATTTTCATTGTTGTATTAATAATAATAAAGGCATGCTAAATGAATGAAAAAGCATCATTATAAAGGAGATTTGTGTGTGCACTGAAACAGTATGGGTACCTTGCGGTTCCCACAATGAAGATGTAACTATTTTCATATACAAGTTATTAGCTTAAGTTGTTCTTTATTACACCATAACTTTGCTCCTATAGTAACATAGTCGAAGCAGAAAAATAATTATGCCTGGGTGTTACATGCCAGATATTTTTAAAGCAAAGGTGGCAGTTTAATTCTAAGCTAGTTTAAATGGTTAGATAAAAGCAGTCCCAGAAAAAAAAATATTTCTTCTAAACCAGTATTCTTTAATAGAAATATATGCAAGCTCATATATAATTTTAAGTTTCCTGGGAGTCACATTTCTAAAAAGTAAAAAGAAGCATGGAAGCTTGACTTTAATAGTCTATCTTAACCCAATGTTAAGATACCTAAAGTATTGTTTCAACAAGCAATTAGTAAAATAATTTATAAATGAAGTATTCTACATTCCTTTGTCCTATTAAATGTTTTGAATTTGAGGTGTGTTTTACACTTACAATACATCTCAGTTCAGACTAGCTGAATCTCAGGTGCTTCATAGCCACATATGGCTAGTCGCTACCAAAATGAACAGCCAAGTTCTAGACTTTTCCTTTAGTTACATTTAGGACTATAGTTAGTCCCTTCCATGCATTTTATAAAAATATTAATAGAAGATGACTCTGGGAAGGCTTCCACAACTCACTAATCACTTGGAAATATCTGCATGTGTCTTCTTCACAGAGGGCAGCTGTGTACTTTCATTCGGTCAAGACAATCATAGTTCTAGGTTCAACTCAGAAAATAGATGCTTAAAAAAAAAAAAACTTAAAAATTCCTGGAGTCCAAAACTGTGTCTTGGTTACTTTGCCTATAGGAAGGAGGAAAAGCCAATGATGAGAGCAGACAAAGCTCTACGAGGAGTGTTCCATGTCCTCACCCAGCTGTGGGAGGCAGGTGTTGCAGGCAGTTGTGGCACAGAGGTAAAGAATCCACCTGCAGTGCAGGAGATGGGGGTTCGACCCCTGGGTCGGGAAGATTCCCTGGAGAAGGAAATGGCAACCCATCCCAGTGTTTTTGCCTGGTAAATCCCATGGACAGAGGGGCCTGGCAGGCTACAGTCCATCGGGTAGCAAAGAGTCAGACATGACTGAGTGACTAAGGACGAACACACACAGTGAAAATTAAGGAGAAAAATGTGTGAATAGCATTGGAGTTTGTTGGAGTTGGGCTGGTCAGGAATTACCAAAAGAAAAGAAGGTTCTCTCCCTGTCTTCAAGCCCTAGATCTAACTGGATCCAGGAAACAGGGTAGAAACCATGACACCGAAGAACCCAAATATATCCCAAGGAAGCAGAAAGCTGGGTTAAGCCACAGAATGCTTCTAAGTGTGGATACATGTGGTGCTGTCTGCCACTAACCCCTAGCCCATTATGTGTCCATGGAACACTTGTTTATGGGTGAAATTAAGTGGGATGTTGTTCATATGTTTGTTTTCAAGTAAATATCAGCCTTGAAAGAGCAAATAAAAGAAGAGCAACTTGCAGTCTGGAAAGGGAGGGAAGGAAAGGAAGGGAAGTCTGGAAGAGGGAAGAACTGCCCCATATGTTTTAGCTAGGAGGTGGCACTAAGATCACAAATGTGTGGCTGTATTTTTTCTTTGTCCTTCACCTGAAAGGAAATCATCTCCTACTCCCTGTCTGTAACCTATTACCAGAACACAGGACTCAGGCCTGGGGGAATGGCCCAGCTTTGCATGCCCTGAAGACCTCTCTGCTGGTGAAGCAATGCAGACAGAATAAAGGGAATTCATAAATCCTGCATGTCTGCCAATGTGAATGATGCAAATTCAACTGAGTTAATAATAAAATCCTATGAAATAGATGGGACTTCCCTGATGGTTCAGTGGCCAAAAGAATCTGCCTGCAACATAAGCGTGGCAGGAAATGTGAGTTTGATCCCCAGGCTGGGAAGATTCCCTGGGAAGAGGGTATGGCAACCCACTCCAGTATTCCTACCTGGAGAATCCTATGGACAGAGGAGCCTGGTGGGCTACAGTCCATAGGGCTGCAAAGGGTCAGACTCGACTGAAGAGCCAGAGTCTCTTCACATCTCTTTTGTGAAGACACAAAAAAGAGATGAGTCTGATAGGCTTAGAAAGAAGAATTGAGATAAGGTTCACAACCTGTTCTGTCAAAATGGTATTTCTCAGAGCTCATAGGAGAAAGAAATCAACCAATTCCAACTAGAAACATGGCAAATAGGGTGCTATCAGTGCATTCATCAGTACAGACTGCTATAAGAAAAATATCATAGAGCAGGTGGCACAAACATCAGACATTTATTCTCAGTTCTGGAAGCAGGAAATCCTAGATCAAGACACCAGTAGATTCAGTGTCTAGTGAGAGCCCGCTTCTTGACTGGAGATTACCAACTTCTCACTGTGTCATCAACAAGCTGAAAGATGGATAGAGAGCTCTCTTGGTTCTCTTTTATAAGGGCACTAAACCAGTCCATTCTGAAGGAGATCAGCTCTGGGCTTTCTTTGGAGGGAATGATGCTAAAGCTGACACTCCAGTACTTTGGCCACTTTATGTGAAAAGTTGACTCACTGGAAGAGATTCTGATGCTGGGAAGGATTGGGGGCAGGAGGAGAAGGGGATGACAGAGGATGAAATGGCTGCATGGCATCACGGACTCGATGGACATGAGTCTGAGTGAACTCCTGGAGTTGGTGATGGACAGGGAGGCCTGCTGTTCTGTGATTCATGGGGTTACAAAGAGTCGGACATGACTGAGCGACTGAACTGAACTGAACTGAATCCCATTCATGGGAGCTCTACCCTTATTACCTAATTACCTCCCAAAGGCCATACCTCCTAATACTATCACACTAGGGGCTTTGGATTTCAACATATGAATTTTTGGAGGATACAAATGCTCAGTCCATAATAATCAGCAATCCTCAAGGATAAAAGTTACCTGGAGACAAAATTTCTGTTTGTCTTGATAACCATTCCCTCGGCTCAAAAGATAGTTGAATGGTGCTTAACAGTACGTGCTCAAATATTAATTAAATGAAGGAAGAGAGCTAGAGAACTGTGGTTTGGAGTATCAAGTTTGGCTAACATTATAATATCCCTAGAGGCAAGACATAGGACCAGTCAAAATGTCTGAGACCAAAGCTAAACACAAGAGCATATGAGAGAGAGGTTCAGGTAGGCACTACAGTAAAAAACACAAACATGAAATTTCAATGCCATCATTTCCAGCTTTTAAATAAAAGTAAAATCATCTCATTTCTGATCAGTTATTTTCCACATTTTTTCTCTCTTGATTTATCACTTTTGTCATGACTCTACCCTGAAATCTAAATACTTTGCTTTCAGAATGCTAATCTTAAATTCAGCTCAGAGGTCATTTTTAATTACTCTTAATCATACCATCTTCTAACAAGCTAAATAATTTCTTTCTATCTTTGATGTTATGGTGTTCAAATACTTGTAGAGCATTATCAAATCTCCCATTAGTTTTTGCTAATGAAGTTTAATGATTAGACACATTCATGTCTTTAAACCTGGAAAATGCCTCAAATCAATGTTCCCATCACTCTAACCATTTCTGAAGCTCTTCTTGAGAGTGTCTTCAGAGTCACTGTACATCTATACATGTACAGTGGGAATACCAGACCACCTGACCTGCCTCTTGAGAAACCTGTATGCAGGTCAGGAAGCAACAGGTAGAACTGGACATGGAACATGTTCCTTTCCAAATAGGAAAAGGAGTACGTCAAAGCTGTATATTGTCACCCTGCTTATTTAACTTATATGCAGAATACATCATGAGAAACGCTGGGCTGGAGGAAGCACAAGCTGGAATCAAGGATTGCAGGCAAAAATATCAATAATCTCAGATATGTAGATGACACCACCCCTATAGCAGAAAATGAAGAACTAAAGAGCCTCTTGATGAAAGAGAAAGAAGAGAGTGAAAAAGTTGGCTTAAAGCTCAACATTCAAAAAACTAAGATCATGGCATCTAGTCCCATCACTTCATGGCAAATAGATGGAGAAACAGTGGAAACATCAGCTGACTTTATTTGGAGGGGCTCCGAAATCACTGCAGATGGTGACTGTAGCCATGAAATTAAAAGATGCTTACTCCTTGGAAGGAAAGTTATGATCAACCTAGACATCATATTAAAAAGCAGAGACATTACTTTGATGACAAAGGTCCATCTAGTTAAAGCTACGGTTTTTCCAGTAGTTATGTATGGATGTGAGAGTTGGACCATAATTCTTCTGAGCACTGAAGAATTGATGCTTTTGAACTGTGGTGCTGGAGAAGACTCTGGAGAGTCCCTTGGATTGCAAGGAGATCGAACCAGTCAATGCTAAAAGAAAGCAGTCTGGAGTGTTCATTGGAAGGACTGATGTTGAAGCTGATACTCCAATACTTTGGCTACCTGATGCAAAGAGCTGACTCATTTGAAAAGGTCTTGATGTTGGGAAAGATTGAAGGCAGGAGGAGAAGGGGACGACAGAGGATGAGATGATTGGATGGCATCACTGACTCAACGGACATGAGTTTGGGTAAACTCTGGGAGTTGGTGAGGGACAGGGAGGCCTGGCATGCTGCCATCCACGGGGTCGCAAAGAGTCAGACACGATTGAGCAACTGAACTGAACTGAACCAAGGCACATATGTACAGGTACCTATATAGAAAAAGAAAAACTTGAAAATTATCCACTGTTTTTGTGAACATCACACAAGTTAAGGCAGCAGGGAGGAAGCAGAAAGGATCTAAGACACTAAGACAGGAAGTAATTTGGGTATATTACTTATAGTCTCTTTCAGCTGCTCTTTTATTTTATTTCAAGTTCATGAAATTAAATTAACCTACTTTGGGTTTTTTATGGCATATTTTCATCATTGGCTCATGTAACTCATTTATTTATTTGTATGCTTGCTTATTTAAAATATAACGCACACCAATGACTCCACAGCCTAACACAGAAGTTAGAACATTTACAATAACTTACATACTCCTGTGTGATTCTTTATCTCTTTTTTCTCTGTATCAGCTCTCCTTACTATACCATGACAAGAGGAAATTCTGGGGCTGGTAGAGGACATACTTGGATATTTTATAAAGTTCTTCTTACTGAAAAAAAGTTTTTGTGAAAAAAGGAAGCACATGAGTTCTTCAATTAGGATAGAACATAGAGATTTTAAGGAGAGAGAATGCCTGAAACCTAAAGTCATCAATAACTTATGCTATACTAATGAATTTGGACTGTCATTGTAATAGTATGGAGTCACTGTATATTTTATTGTTCTTCAGAAAGACTCACTAATCAGTGGTACACAGGAATGGAAATGAGGAGGGAAAATAAGCAGGAGCAATGGTTGTTAAGCTGGGTACTTAACAAGTGTGCATTAAGCATAAAGTGCAGTGCTAGGCTCCAGAGAAACAAAGATGGTTTCTGCACTCAAAAATCTCACAGTCAGTTGGAGAGACAAATTCAGCCAAGTGCCACAGGTGATGCTAGAGAAGTCTATACAATGCAGAAGTGAGACCCAAAGAGTGGTCAGTCAATGCAATTAGAGAAATGAGGAATATCCAGAAAAGTCTTCACAGAGAAGGCCGTGTTGGACCTGAGCCTTGAAAGGTGACTTCAAAAGAATGCTGAATAAAACCAAACTCTCAAGTCTCAGAAATCAGATTGGAGAGAGACTAGTGTCAGTGTCTTTTAATCCAAATTCTACCTAATGTTCACTTTGTTTCTAGAACTTTACTATCATATGTGTAATACGATAGTAAACATATTACAGGGGCCACACTACTTGTTTCAACAGTGCATAGTCAATGAACCGCCATTCAGCAACCAGAGGACCTTCAAAATCACTCAACCCCTTGGATAGTATTTGAAATGGAAATAAAATCCATGGTTACATGTTTTTCAAAACTTTGATTTTTTCTCTTGTTTATTTTTCTTATACCCTGGAATACTTTCCATGCCATTCTCCTAGAAACTCTCTAAAAATATCTCCTCCTCCACACCTAGTCTAAGTACTCTGGTTATTCAGTCTTTCACACCTATCTTTCTTTGCATCACAAATCCAAAAATTTCTGTCCTGGTAATAGCAGAACACTCCTTGGGCAGCAAGAAAGATAAAGAAATTGCAAGCAAAGCTTTTTTTCTTTTCCCCGCAAATTAGGGGAAGGAAAAGGCTGAGAATACTTTTAGATTATTTTTTGCCTTCAAACAATCATAACACTCAACACCCAAACACCCACTTTTCCAAAACACTGGATTTGTCAAAAATATGTATATCTTGTGTCTTCTAGCCAAACTACTTCCTGAAATTTTAGAAGGCTAAAAAAACAATAGGGTAGAAAATCTGGTGAAAACCAGACATGGGAGGCTATGAATGTAAGCTAAGAAGCTTGAATTTATACTCTTATCAATGGAGAGTTAGTCATCAAGTGTTTTGATAAGAAGGTAATGTATTAAATAATTGGAGGAAAGATAGTTTTCAGACCACTGACAGTCAATTATTATCTTAGTGTTAGTCATAACTTTACATATTTAAGGATATGATTATTTCTTCTCCTAAGAACCTGAGTTTATTACTTATTACAAATAAGCAAAGTGTCCCTTGTTTTGCTAGGATCCAAATCTGTTTTCTGTTCAACACCCATTTTACTTGCTCAGCACACCTAAAATACCCTTTTTTCCTTATAAGTCAAGAAACCAGACTTCTTTTCATCAAAGGCAACCTCAAAACCCACATTCTAAGGAATAACTATCATGTACAGACATTGAATGTTTTCTTTGTTTTCACTCTTTTTATTAATTTTGTCATAGAGCTGCTAAATCATGTCTGACTTTTTGTGACGCCATAGACTGCAGCATGCCAGGCTTCCCTGGCCTTCACTATTTGTGGGGGTTTGCTCAATCTCGTATCTGTTGAACTGGTGATGGCATTCAACCGTCTCATTCTTGATTGCTCCCTTTTCCTCCCACCCTCGATCTTTCCCAGCATCTGGGTCTTTTCCAATGAGTCAATCCTCTGCATTAGGTGACCAAAGTATTGGAGCTTCAACTTCAGCATCAGTCCTTCCAATGAATGTTCAGGGTAGATTTTTCTTTAGGACTGACTGGTTTGATCTCTCTGCTAAAGGACTCTCAAGAGTCTTCTCCAGCTACACAATTTGAAAGCATCAACTCTTTGGCACTCAGCTAACATTACTGTCAAGCTCTCATGTGACTACTGAAAAAACCATAGCTTTGACTGTACTATATGATCTTTGTCAGCAAAGTGATGTCTCTGTTTTTTAATACACTGTCTAGGTTTGTCAAAGCTTTCCTTCCAAGGAACAAGCGTCTTCTAATTTCATGGCTGCAGTCACTGTCTGCTGCGATTTTGGAGCCCCTCAAAATAAAATCTGTCACTTCTTCCACTTTCTCCCAATCAATTTGCCATGAAGTTGATGGGACCAGATGCCATGATCTTAGTTTTTATAAATATTGAACTTTAAGCCAGTTTCTTCACTCTTCTCTTTCACCCTCATCAAGAGGCTCTTTAGTTCCTTTTCACTTTCTGCCATTAGAGTGGTATCATGGACTGTAGCCCATCATGAAATTCTCCAGGCAAGAATACTGGAGTGGCTAGCCATTCCTTTCTCCAGGAGATCTTCCTGACCCAGGATTGAACCCAGATTTCTGCATTGCAGGCAGATTCCTTACCATCTGAGCCACCAAGGAAGCCTTTCAATTAATTGTGAGACACCAAAACTTCTTTTTCATTACACATTCTGTTGTTGTTTTGCAGTCTGTGAGTCATGTCCAGCTCTTTGTGCCTTCATGAACTATAGCCCTCCAGGCTCCTCTGTCCTCCACTATCTCCTGGAGTTTGCTCAAATTCACATTGATCGAGTTAGTGATGTTATCTAACCACCTCATTCTGTGCCACCCCCTTCTCCTTTTGCCTTCAATCTTTCCCAGAATCAGGGTCTTTTCCAAGAAATCAGCTATTTACATCAGGTGGACAAAGTATCGGAGCTTCGGCTTCAGCATCAGTCCTTACAATGAAGACTGAGGGTTAATTTCCTTTAGGATTCACTGGATTGATATCCTTGCAGTCCAGGGGACTCT
>SJYC01017467.1:0-31583 GCA_006408675.1 Madoqua kirkii | reverse complement strand
CTAGTGTGATTAGACTGACTAATTTTCTGTGAGTATGGTTTCAGTGTGTCTGCCCTCTGATGCCCTCTTGCAACACCTACCATCTTACTTGGGTTTCTCTTACCTTGGATGTGGGGTATCTCTTCATGGCTGCTCCTGCAAAGCAAGCCACCACTCCTCGAGTGCCCCTCCTGGCCCCGGGCCCAGGCCTCTGGTGTGAGTGGCTCCTCCCAGCCGCCTCCCCTGGTCTCGGGCTTGGGGTGGCTCCTCAGGGTCACCGTCCCTGGCCTCGGGCACGAAGTGACTTCTCCCGGCCACCCCTGATCTCAGATGCGGGGTAGCTCCTCTCAGCCGTTCCTGCGCCCTTGCAGCCTGGCACTCTAGGCCGCTGCCCCTGACCTCGGACTTGGGGTAGCTACTCTGGGTCACACTCAGTGCGCCTGCTTGCCGCCACCGCCTGCACTCCGTGCACCGGCTCACCGCTGCTGCCTGTGCTCAGTTCCCTGAATGGCTTCAAATCATTGTCTAGTTCCCTTTCATTTCCTGGCACTCTAGGCCGCTGCCCCTGACCTCAGACTTGGGGTAGCTACTCTGGGTCGCGCTCAGTGCGCCGGCTTGCCGCCACCGCCTGCACTCCGTGCACTGACTCACCGCTGCTGCCTGTGCTCAGTTCCCTGAATGGCTTCAAATCATTGTCTAGTTCCCTTTCATTTCAGCTTGAAAGACTCATTTTACCAATTCTCATAACACAGCTTCCCTAGCAATGAATGCTTTCAGCTTATCTTTTTTTGATCAGGGAATATCTTAATTTCTTTTTCATTTTTTGAAGAATAGTTTTTTCAGATATAAAATTCTTGGTTGGCATTATTTTTGTTACCAGCACTTGAACCATGTCACACAGTGCCTTATGCCCTCCAGACCTTCTTATGTGGAAAAAGCTATTAATCTTATTAAGGATATTTGTATGTAATGAATTGCTTTTGTCTTGTTACTCTCAGGATTCTCTCCTTTGATAGTTTAGTAATAGGTCTCTCAGTGCAGATCTCTTTGGAGTTTATCCTACTTGAAGTTTGTTAAGCTTCTTGGATGTGGATATTCATATCTTTCATCTAATAGGAAATTTTTCAGCCATTATTTCTTTAAATGTAATTTCTTCCCCTTTCTCCATTCTCCTTCTGCAATTCAAAAAAAAAAATGTGTATGTTGGAATACTTGATGAAAGCCCACAAATTCTTTAAAATGTGCTCTTTTTTCTCCAACCTTTCTTCTCTTTCTGTTCCTCACTATCCTCAAGTTTTCTGTTCTTTCTTCCACCTCCTCAAATCTGATGTTGAATCCATGTAGTCAATTATTTTTATTCAACTGCTACACTTTTCAGCTCTAACATTTCTATTTGGGGTCCTTTCTATGATCTCAGTGTTTTATTGATATTCTTTGTTTATACATTGTCCTCCCAGTTATCGTTGGTGTTGTTGCTGTTGTTTTCTAGGTCTTCATGCAAAGTTTAACTTAAATCTTTGATTTAAAGTCTTTGTTTAGTAAGTCCAATGTCTGACCTAGCTCAAGAATGTTTTCTGTCAATTTATTTTCTGGGAATAACTCATACTTTACTGTGTCTCTGTACGTCTTGTAACTTTTGTTAAATTTTTCATTGATATTTTGAACTTTATAATGTGATAACTCTGGAAATCATATTCTCTCCTTCTTCAGAGGTTTTTGTTATTGATTGCTGAGGACTTCAGTCATCCATTTGTTAAGTTACTTTCATAAACTGTTTTTTGCAAAGACTGTATTTGGTGTCATATATGATCCCTTGAGTCTCTGTTTTGTTCTCAGCAGACAGTGATCTGATAGAGACGTCCTTAAATCCTGAAATTTACTAGTTTCTTTCTTATTAAGCTCTCCCTCAGTTGTTACAAGTTTTTTTATTGGATTCTAAAGTTTTAAAAACATGATTTTATAAGCTTTTACAAGCTTAATGGCTGCTTCAGTGGAGGAATCAATGCCTGAAGCTTTCTACTTCACCATTTCTGTGACATCCCTCATACACCTCACTTCTGTATATGCTCTAGATGCACACATCACATCTTAATGTGCACACATGCTTTCATGTATGTAATTCAATTCCAATTTGTCTCCAACCACAGCATCTCACAAGGGGTTGTAAGTAAGAAGACTCACTTTTCCTAACTTGCTTACCTTTTGTTCTATGAAAAAGATTAAATCTTTTTATATCTACATTTTTTTTCTTTCCATTTGTTCCTCAGATAGGCCTTAATAATTCCTCTTTACCAATTTTCCTCTAGACCTACAGACTACAATTTGCAAAGCATGTCAAAAAGCACTATGATTCCTTTTTGTTCCAGTCTTCCAGTGGCTCCCTATAAGGAATAATGAGTTAATGCTTGTAAACCCCTCTGAAGTATTAGGATATTACATATTACTGGGAAGAGGCAAGAGCCGTATGTTAAAAATTAATTGGAGGAAACCACTTGCAGACTGTAATAATGAAACATCCCAAGTTCCAAGGGCACTGGGGACTTCAAGTAAACAAGCCCTCATTAATTTGGCTAATTAGTCACTTGCTGTATCTGCTGGTTTATAAGCGGCACCCTCTTAAGCAGAAAATTGAGCCATAAAGTGCTAAGAACCATATGTGTGGGAAAGATGGCATCAGTATCCTACACCTAGGATTTCAAAGCATATTTCATACACCCAAAAATGCATTTAGGAGATGTGGACATTTCAGACTTATCCACATAATTTTAATGGACAAAGGGAAGATAAGAAAACATGTCCTATTCTGATAGATGGTAGAAAGAGGAAAGGTTAGAAAAAAACTGATGGAAATCATTATTAATTTTTTTCCATAAGGGAGGCCAAGAGGTCATTTAGACTAGACCTCACACACATGGGTCAGTACAAGAGGCAAGTTTGATTTCTATAACTGGCAAATACACAATTCCGTATATTCTGCTACTGGGAATCTTGTCTTATAATGATGAGAGTGAGGAAATTAAATATCTCACCTAAACTGTGGCAAACCTAGTAAACTATACTACCACCCAAACAGAGCCTCAGTTTACAGAGTTGAATGCTTGTGTCTACCAGATGCAGTGTCTTGCTTTCTCTGACTGAACAAAAAGATATTGGGAAAGTCTTATTTCCCATTTCCTTTTTATAATAGCTTACAATAGCACCTTCACTTCCCTGGCTTCCTTATTAATAGCTGGAGACTGTCTGGTTTCAATAGTGTTACATTTATAAACCAGCTCCCAGATTGAGTCAGCCCACATTTGGCTAATAGAGCACATCATGTGTTCAATTTTGTTTCGATCATTAAAAACTTTTTTTAATCTCATTCTTAAACTCTAGTGATCTATTACTTCAAATTAAAATTTTAAAAGTACTAAATGCATATTGTATACAAAAGCACTAATTTACAGAGTACAAAGATGAGTGAGATTTTTCCTATCTTAAAGGGCTTAAGGGGCTTCCCAGTTGTCATTTGTGGTAAAGAGCCCACCTGCCAATGCAGGACATGCAAGATCTGCAGGTTAGGACCCTGGGTTGGGAAGATCCCTTGGAGAAGGAAATAGCAACCCATTTAGGATTTTTGCCTGGGAAATCCCATGGACAGAGGAGCCTGGCAGGCTACAGGGTCCCAGAGTCAGGCAAAACTGAGCATGCACACACACACACACACACACACACACACACACAGGGCTTAAAGGTTGCCTCTGTAATGACTTAACTGTCATCTCCTAGGACAAAGAGCATGTTACTGTTAGTAGAATATAATGGCTAACTTCCTGTCATCTAGGAAACAGAAATAACTTCCAAATCCCAGCCTCACTAAGGAATCCACGATTCCAAAGGCATTAATTTATTAATAAATGAGTCTCAAATGGCACTTGCACTTTTATCACTGAATCTGTCCCAGAACAGGTCTCTACCACTTTCCAGCTCCATCCAGGTGGACCAGAGTTGCAGAGGAACTGTGAATAAACAGGGCTTACTTAGTTAGTGCAAAGAGCAAATGTAAATATCCTTATTAGCAGGCAAAGAGCTAGAAAATATTTTTGAGTGTTGCTAATGAGTGGAAAAAGAAGCTGCTTTTATCATGCAGTGGTGCAAATTAGATATTTATGGGTTTCCTGTGGTGTTCAAGGTGTTGCTCCTTTCCAGTATTTTAGAAGAAAAGCTTTGTATTCTAAGAATAACTTCATTGATGATTCTCCCTCGGGCACAAAGCTATTCTGATCTGGACTAGTAAATTTTATCTGAAGAGCCTGAAACTCTCAGGGAGTATAAAGTATACCCTTAGCCTTTGGGGTGGGGAGGGGGGAAGTATTTTTATTTAACAGCTTTATTGAGATATAATTCACATACCGTGCATTTCAAGTGTACAATCCAACAGTTCTGGGTATATTCACAGGTATGTACAACCATCTCCACAATTTTAGAACATTTTCATCACCTTGAAAAAAGAAAAACCTGTACCCTTTAGCTGTCTCATATCATATTATTGCCCACATCCCCTAAACAACTACTAATCTATTTTCTGTCTCTGTAGATTTCCTTGTTCTAGAAATTTAATATGAATAGAATCATATAGCATGTGGTCCTGCCTTTAATTTAGTGGAATGTTTTTAAGGTTCATCCATGTTGTATCATGTATTGGTACTTCATTCCTTTTTATGGCCAAATAAAATCCCATTGTACAAATAGAACACATTTTATTATCCATTTGTCAGTTGATGGATGTTTAGACTGTTTCTGCCTTTTGATGTATTGAATAATACCACTATAAACATTTATGTATAAGTCTTTGTGTGGACATATACTTTCATTTCTCTTGAATATATACCTAGTAGAATTGCTAG
The DNA here is from genome assembly GCA_006408675.1 of Madoqua kirkii. Taxonomy (NCBI): domain Eukaryota; kingdom Metazoa; phylum Chordata; class Mammalia; order Artiodactyla; family Bovidae; genus Madoqua; species Madoqua kirkii. The sequence continues at coordinate 26,718 of SJYC01017467.1, read as the reverse complement.
GACATACAATAACTCTATGTTTAATCATTTGAGGAGTTGCCAGATTGTTTTCCAAGGTGCCTGCATCATTTAGTATCTCCATTCACAGTCCCACAAGTGTATAAAGATTCTGATTTCTCCATACCCTTGTCAACACTTATTATTTGCTGGGAGCCAGCATGAGGAAACCTGCCCATGGCAAAGGTCTTGAGGAAGGAGGCTTTGGCATATGCAAAGGTGGGATTGAGCCTCAGGAAATCCCCTGTTCCCAAGCATCTACCCCCAAAACCAGAGTCTCTCACCTATACCTCTGACTTTACGGGGGGCTGTTCCCCCACCACCTCTCTCGGAGAAGGAGTTAACTTGCAGCTCCAGTTAATAAAAATTCCTGGGCGTGACAAGAGTGTTTCAACTTACAAACTCCCCTGAAGATTCTCTAGCCTGCCTGAGCAGGTTCGTCCGGCCACATGTGATTGTTTACAGCCTCCCAACCATGAGAGGCACAAGATGCTTTAAAACTTTCTAAATACAGACTCCTTTGAGAAGTTAGAAAATTATTAGTATAGTATAGTGGGTTGATTAGAAATTATATTGGTGAAGGATTTTTCATTTGTTGAGCCAATATTTGCTGCTAAATCTCCATATTCCCTGCCCTTATAATGAATATAACTAGCATATAGGAGAAATAAGTATTAACTTTTAAGATTAATCATGTTAAACCTTAGGCTAAGTAAATTCCTTTCTTAGTTGTAACCCACTACACCCTCACCCTATAGGAATGCAACTTTATCTGGTACCTTTGGAGGGTGGAGCCTGGTTTAAGAAAAATCACCCCTAGAAAATAAGTTTTTTGGTTGACTGACCGTTATCAGAAAGGATCATAAAATGTCAGCAGGCCTCATGGCCAGAAGTTGATGTAAAACCCCTAAAGACCTTTATGTATACTTTTATATGAAGCACCTGATTTTGATAAAAGTCAGGACTGCTGACCCCTGCGTGACTTTAAAATTTCCATTTGTCTCTATGTGTAACAAAAGGTATATAAGCAAACTTTAAAAATAAATAAAACGGATCAGTTTCTGGAAAGACTGATTCCCCTGTGTTGTTTCTTCTTTCCCCTTCTGGCTGAATTCCCATCTGGACTGTGGATATTTGGCAAACTCCTTGTCTTGGAGTTTTATTGGTATTCCACGTAAACCAAGTTATTCAACATCTTTTTCTCCACTAATTTTCCTACTACACTATTCCTTTCTAATCTCTCTTTATACTTTTAATTAAATAGCTTTTTCCTATGACACTGATTCTGTTTCCCCTTCAAATTACCCTGGATCCACTGGGGCTGGACCCCAGCAGTTATTATCTGACATTTAATTCTAGTCATTCTGTGTACTATATAAATGGGTATCTAATGATTTTGATTTGCATTTCTCTGATGACAATGCTAAGCATCTTTTCATTTGTTTTGCTTTTTTTGTTAGTTACATGTTTCTCTTGGAGAAATGACTATTCAGATCTTTTGCCTATTTTTTAACTGGGTTATTTGCCTTCTTATTATTGAGCTGTAAGAGTTCTTTATATATTCTGATTTAGGTGCCTTATTAGATATATGATGTGTCAACACTTTTTCTCATCCTGCGGGTGGTCTTTCCACCTTCTTGATGGTGTGACATTTTTCATGGCAATGAAGTTTTGGAGAATCTTTGTAGCATGTTGTGCCTTTGTAACATGCATCAACACTGCCTAACTCCTTCACCTCCCTCTCTGACATAACCAGCTCTGAATCCTTCCTCTCATCTCCACACCACTTCTCTCTTCTTGCCTATTCAGCTTCAAGTCACATTGTCCATCTTCCTATTACTTAGACACACCTAACTTTTTCCCAGATTTGAATCCTGACATTCATGTATCAATTCAAATGTCCTTTCCTTAAAAAGCCCCCCACTACTACCCATCTGTAACACCCCATTTAGTCACTATCACATCCCTTTTTAATTTTCCTCATAACACATGTCTGGGTTGTTTATTTACTTGTATAAATATGAAATCATTCCACCAGAATATAAGATCTCTTAGTGTAGGAACATATCTGTTTTGTTCACTGCTGTTTCCTAAGTTCCTAGAAGAATGTCTGTCACATAGTAGATGCTCAATAAATATTTGTTGAATGAATGAGTGAGTCCTCTGGTCCAGACATTGTGCCAGGGATTAGGAGCAAAAAAGTAAATAAGACAGATTCCCAAACAAGGGTAATGATTTTTAGAAGCAAGCCTTATTGGCAGTGGGCTTGGGGGAGGTATATGGCTATTAGCAGGAAACTCATGTGATAGGATAAGTTAATTTTTAACTGTTTATTTTAAAATAAACTGTTTTAGATATTCAAATACTCAGAACAATTTTAATCAGCCTTATTCTGTTCATACATCCACTTTTCCTTGCACTTTGCTCTTACTAACTTACCTTGCAAGAATTTTCCACATTTTCTCTACAAGTAGAGAGAAATGAGTGGTCTGACTGTGCTCTTTTCCTCCATAACTCATTGGCTGATAATTAATAACCATATTCGTACCTATGCTTTTTAGAAAAAGTTTGCTTCTCTGGCCTGAGATGAGAAGGAAAAGCTATCTCCTTATTCTTACCTATTTGAAAAGGCCCAGGCCTTCCTTCAGTCCCAATTTACCTAGGTCAGTAACCTCAATTCTTGTGTGGATTTTTTTGGCTTAAATTTCTACCCCAGTGATTTTCAGTTGATTAAGATTGTTCCTACCTAACTTATGCAGTTTGTGTGATAATAAGTAGGGTAATTGTGAAAATATTTCTAGCTCTTCTAGTGAAGGGATGTGTTATCATCAACTTGGCATCTTCAGGGACTCCCAATTTAGTCAGGTACAAAAACATTTCCTAAGAGAATCCACCTTTTGCACCTCCACATTCTTGGCTAACTGGTCTCCTCAGCCTGAAATGTCCTGCTCCTTCCCTTTTTTTCCTCAACTCCCTTCCAGAGCTCAAGATTACTGTAAATATCCTTCCACTTCAAGGAATGCTGGTTCTGAGTATTCCTACTATGGGCTCCAGAATCTTCAATGTGTCAATCATGTAGGGAACAACAGCTTCAAGATTAAGAGAAAACAATGGAAGATACACTATACAGTGAGGACTATACACACATACTCTATGACAAACTAGAAAGCACATACAATGTGTTTCCAAGTCCTAAGAAACCAGTGATAATTTTTTTTAGTTGGGTTTTTTTTTTTCCCTGCAGTGCTGATCCACAAAGACATTTCTTAAGACTTTTCTTGTGCCCTGCTGCCAAACTGGATCTATCTTTTTTTTTTTTTTTTCGGTTGAGCATCACCTTTTTTTTTTAATTTTATTTTACTTTATTCTATGTTATAATACTGTATTGGTTTTGACATACATTGACATGAGTCAGCCACAGGTATACACGAGCTCCCAATCCTGAAACCCCCTCCCACCTCCCACCCCATATCATCTCTCTGGATCATCCCGGTGCTCCAGCCCCAAGCATCCTATATCCTGTATCGAACGTAGACTGGCGCTTTGTTTCTTACATAATAGTATACATGTTTCAATGCCATTCTCCCAAATCATCCCACCCTCTCCCTCTCCCTCTTCCTCAGAGGCCAAAAGTCCATTCTATACCTCTGTGTCTCTTTTGTTGTCTCACATACAGGGTCATCATTACTATCTTTCTAAATTCCATATATATGTGTCAGTATACTGTATTGGTGTTTTTCTTTCTGGCTTACTTCACTCTGTATAATCGGCTCCAGTTTCATCCATCTCATTAGAACTGATTCAAATTTATTCTTTTTAAGGGCTGAGTAATACTCCATTGTGTATATGTACCACACCTTTCTTATCCATTCATCTGCTGATGGACATCTACGTTGTTTCCATGTCCTGGCTATATAGTTTTTTTAATTTTATATTGGAGTATAGTCAACTAACAATGTTGTGTTGGTTTCAAGTGAATGATAAAGTAATTAAGTTATACATGTATCTAAGCCTTCCTCAGCAATCAATGTGAAGACATAGAGGAAAACAATAGAATGGGAAAGACTAGAGATCTCTTCAAGAAAATTAGATACCAAGGGAAGCTTTCATGCAAAGATGGGTTCAATAAAGGACAGAAATGGTATGGACCTAAAAAAGCAGAAGATATTAAGAAGAGGTGGCAAGAATACACAGAAGAACTGTACAAAAAAGATCTTCATGACCCAGATGATTATGATGGTGTGATCACTCACCTAGAGCCAGATATCCTGGAATGTGAAGTCAAGTAGGCCTTAGGAAGCATCATTACGAACAAAGCTAGTGGAGGGGATGGAATTCCAGTTGAGCTATTTCAAATCCTAAAAGATGATGCTTTGAGAGTGCTGCACTCAATATGTCAACAAACTTGGAAAACTCAGCAGTGGCCACAGGACTGGAAAAGGTCAGTTTTCATTCCAATCCCAAAGAAAGGCAATGCCAAAGAATGCTCAAACTACCGCACAATTTCACTCATCTCACACACTAGTAAAGTAATGCTCAAAAGTTTCCAAGCCAGGCTTCAACAATACGTGAACCATGAACTTCCTGACTTTCAAGCTGGTTTTAGAAAAGGCAGAGGAACCAGAGATCAAATTGCCAACATCCATTAGATCATGGAAAAAGCAAGAGAGTTCCAGAAAAACATCTATTTCTGCTTTATTGACTATGCCAAAGCCTTTGACTGTGTGGATCACAATAAACTGTGGAAAATTCTGAAAGAGATGGAAATACCAAACCACCTGACCCCACCTCCTGAGAAACCTGTATGCAGGTCCAGAAGCCACAGTTAGAACTGGACATGGAAAGACAGTGCAGGCTGTATATTGTCACCCTGCTTATTTAACTTCTATGCAGTGTACACCATGAGAAATACTGGGCTTGAAGAATCACAAGCTGGAATCAAGATTGCCAGGAGAAATGTCAACAACCAATAAGGGTGGATGACACCATCCTTATGGCAGAAAGTGAAGAACTAAAGAGTGAGCCTCTTGATGAAAGTGAAAGTGGAGAGTGAAAAGGTTGGCTTAAAGCTCAACATTCAGAAAACCAAAATCATGGCATTTGATCCCATCACTTCATGGCAAATAGATGTGGAAACAGTGGCTGACTTTATTTTTCTGGGCTCCAAAATCACTGCACATGGTGATTGCAGCCATGAAATTAAAGATGCTTACTCCTTGGAAGGAAAGTGATGACCAACCTAGATGGCATATTCAAAAGCAGAGACATTACTTTGTAAACAAAGGTCCATCTAGTCAAGGCTATGGTTTTTCCAGTAGTCATGTATGGATGTGACAGTTGAACTATAAAGAAATCTGAGCGCAGAAGAATTGATGCTTTTGAACTGTGGTGTTGAAGAACATTCTTGAGAGAGTCCCTTGGAATGCAAGGAGATCCAACCAGTGCATCCTAAAGGAAATCAATCCCTGATGTTCATTGGAGGGACTGATGTTGAAGCTGAAACTATAATATTTTGGCCACCTGATGCAAAGAGCTGACTCATTTGAAAAGACCCTGATGTTGGAAAAGATTTAAGGCAAGAGGAGAAGGGGATGACAGGGGATGAGATGGTTAGATGGCATAACCAACTCAATGGACATGAGTTAAGTAAACTCTGGGAGTTGGTGATGGACAAGGAGGCTTGGCATGCTGTGGTTAATGGGGTCACAAAGAGTCAGACACGACTGAGTAGCTGAACTGTTACTGTTACCTTTTTTCAAACTCTTTTCCCAATTAGGTTGTTACAGAATATTGAGAAGAGTTCTCTGTGCTATACAACAGGTCCTTGTTGGCTATCCATATTAAATACAGCAGTGTGCACATAACAATCACAAACTCCCTAATGATGCTTCCCCCGACCATTAACCCCTAGTAACCATAAGTTCATTCTCTAAGCCTGTAAGTTTACTTATCTTTGTAAATAAGTTCATCTGTAATCTTTGTTTTTTAAGTTTAACTCTCAGTCAGCATGGCCAAGAGGTAAAAGTGCCTACTATGAGCTAGCTGATCTAAAGCATTTTCTTTTGGGAGGAGGGATGGTGTGGGGGCAGGGGAGTGGCCACTGCATGGCTTCCTAGATCGCAGATCTTAGCTATCCAATCAGGAATCAAACCTGGACCCCCACAGTGAAAGCACCAAGTCCTAACTACTGGACTGCCTCGGAATTCCGTAGAACAATTCTTGCAGCCTCTGTGATGCTTCTCTCAGCCCACATTGCTCACCTCCTCTGTCATTTGCATTAATTTATTTACTCCTTTCTTCGGGTTTGTTTCAGATGTTCACAATCCTGCTTATGCATGTTATCAAACCATGCATAGTTGTGCAAAGCCTGTACTACCAAGAAGCACTCAATTTGGCAGGGGCAAGGCAGAGGGGGAGGAGTAGGGACTAAAACCCAGCCTATCCTCTGCTAGCCATACTAAGAGAAAGAGTTGTCTTTTTGTAATCTGTCCACCCAGAGGCAGTGGCATTTGGCAGTTCATAGTATATAAGCTAGCAGCAGGTCTCTTTTACAATACCAAGTGGAGATTCAATCTTTGTCAATTAATTTCTACAGAAGACTGCATCCCTCTAAAACCCTGGGTAAAGGAGCGGAGTCCAGGATGCTGGCTTGCCTCTCTAACCTCAGTGTGTCTGGTTCAGGGCCCATGGTCTCTGCATGATGTGTGCTCTCGCCTCTTAATCAGTGTTTACCATCCACAAAGAGAGAGCATTTTTTAAGGCTTCTGCTGAAACACTTCTTTATTGGGGTCTGAAATGAGAACTACTCACTCTCCAAGGTAACACTGTTTCAGGAGTCACTCCTCCCAGTGGTAGCGACTCAGGATGAAGGCAGTTAACTTATGTAATGTTCAATAACCTGTGGGTTACACAAGCATTACCACTGAAATTCAGCATCTAGTGAGAAAGGCCACTTGATCTATGAATTCTGCCCCTATTTCCTTTTCTAAAAAAAAAGTGTTTATGGTACATTTTATAATATTGGGGTAAGGAGTGAAATAACTATATAATATTTGACTGAATACCAAACAAGAATGAAACTACTTGCAATATCATTTCAATATTTCTCTACGATCTTAACAAAATTTTAAGTTTAAAGGAATCCCACACAACTTAAATACATAAGGCAATTGGCAGAGAAGCCCAGAACATCATCATTAAAATAAGTATGTTCTCATTTAAAGAAGTGGGTTTCTTTTCAATGCACTAAAATGTAAAAACATTACTTCAAACAACATACCAGTCCAATACACCACAAAAGAAGGAGAAAGTTGTCGAAAGGATTAATAATGAGAAATGACAGAACTTTTTTATATCTATCTCTGTTTTCTCCTTTCTCTTTAAAAGCAAAAATACTATAACAAATAAAAGTTTAATAAGTAAAAAATGCATTTTAAATGAAAAACCGTGATTAACTTATTAAGAACCATTAAGTATATAATTACAAGGATTCTATTACATTAAGATACCAATTTCTTTAAAGCCAGAAATAATACCTCCTGAAACTTTAATTATTTAAATGAGAAGAGAAAGAGGCATGTTATCTTCCCTGACAAAGATTAAAATCAATTTAATTGCTTCTCTGCTGCCTTGACATAATTCTTGCTGTGAGTCAAGCAACCAAAAAGGGAAATTAATACCGCAGCTGTTAATCAAGTGATATCCGTGCACTCTGTTTGATTACATCAGGGAGAAAACCATTGCTGCTTGGCTGACTTGTGCATCTGCAAGCATTCTGTGTTGTTGTTGGGAGCTGGGTCAGCTCTGAGAGGTGTCCGGACTGGACTGAATTTTTAGAGCCTGTGATAGCATGAGGTGAGGCATGGCCTAGGGAAACTGCAGGTTGCTGTGTTTGAGCCTGAGTAACAGTAGTTCTATCAAGACAGAGGTCTATTTCAAATTAAATTCACCCTTTGGCACCTGATTCCACTGTCCACAGTGTGAGTACAAAGAAACACAAGGGCATCGTCTGGGCTGGAGAACGAGAAAGAATGTGAGAATATGGCTAAGATGGATGCTTTTTTGCCTGTGGAGCAGATTTTCAATATTTCTCTACGATCTTAACAAAATTTTAAGTTTAAAGGAATCCCACACAACTTAAATACATAAGGCAATTGGCAGAGAAGCCCAGAACATCATCATTAAAATAAGTATGTTCTCATTTAAAGAAGTGGGTTTCTTTTCAATGCACTAAAATGTAAAAACATTACTTCAAACAACATACCAGTCCAATACACCACAAAAGAAGGAGAAAGTTGTCGAAAGGATTAATAATGAGAAATGACAGAACTTTTTTATATCTATCTCTGTTTTCTCCTTTCTCTTTAAAAGCAAAAATACTATAACAAATAAAAGTTTAATAAGTAAAAAATGCATTTTAAATGAAAAACCGTGATTAACTTATTAAGAACCATTAAGTATATAATTACAAGGATTCTATTACATTAAGATACCAATTTCTTTAAAGCCAGAAATAATACCTCCTGAAACTTTAATTATTTAAATGAGAAGAGAAAGAGGCATGTTATCTTCCCTGACAAAGATTAAAATCAATTTAATTGCTTCTCTGCTGCCTTGACATAATTCTTGCTGTGAGTCAAGCAACCAAAAAGGGAAATTAATACCGCAGCTGTTAATCAAGTGATATCCGTGCACTCTGTTTGATTACATCAGGGAGAAAACCATTGCTGCTTGGCTGACTTGTGCATCTGCAAGCATTCTGTGTTGTTGTTGGGAGCTGGGTCAGCTCTGAGAGGTGTCCGGACTGGACTGAATTTTTAGAGCCTGTGATAGCATGAGGTGAGGCATGGCCTAGGGAAACTGCAGGTTGCTGTGTTTGAGCCTGAGTAACAGTAGTTCTATCAAGACAGAGGTCTATTTCAAATTAAATTCACCCTTTGGCACCTGATTCCACTGTCCACAGTGTGAGTACAAAGAAACACAAGGGCATCGTCTGGGCTGGAGAACGAGAAAGAATGTGAGAATATGGCTAAGATGGATGCTTTTTTGCCTGTGGAGCAGAACAATATATTTTTCAAGGTAGACAGTAGCAGTTTCTAGAGGTCAAATACCAACTCCCTCACCCGAATTAGAACATGCATTTGAAAGCAAGGTACAGTGGTAAGCAAGGCGCACCTCAAGGCCCTGTGTCTGCTCATTCAAAAGCAGGGCTTTTGTTAAACACCAGCACTGGGTGAACATCCTGCGGCATCTATGCTTGGCAAATGAATGTATCTGATTGTAAGAAAATGGTATTGTGAAATATTGATGAGTCTGGAAATACAAACTAGTACCAGCCTCACCAGGTCTTATCAGCCCTTGTTAACTTTACCGATGATGAGAGGCACCGGAATAACCGAGGTTGTCAAAACTAATGGATCTCAGGCACTTTGCACCCACAGAGTTCAGATTCATCAGGGGCCCTTTTTTTTCAGGAACTTTTAACCCTCTCCTGCCTGTCCGCCTTCTCTTCTCAGAGACAGAGGAGAATAATATAACAAGTCTCAAGCATATACATTCCAGAAGAAAAACTTCTGAGAACTTTATCTTTCCCCTAGAGAGGAGAAAACCTCCAGTAAGACAGAGAAATTTGATTCAAAAGAAAAGTTTTGTATTTGGACTTTTTAACATTTCTACCAGTGATATGAAAGGATCACAGGGAAAGCTCCCAGCAAGACCAGTTGAAGGAAAAGTTTATATTTAGCAGGATACACAGAAAGGCAAAAAAAAAAAAAAAAAAATCATACCACCCTCAAAAGATAACCCAACTTTTTTTTTCTTTTTACATTTCAAAAAAATTATCACCAGCTCGTTAGTCCATGGGATGTTAAGATGCCCATCAGCTCTTATTTTACCTAAGCTTAGTTCACCTGTCCCCAGGATCTGTAAAGGACTTTGCCTGCCTCTTTTTCATCAAATACAACTCATCCTACTATATTGGATCACCTTGCTGTTAGCCTGGCACTGTCCCTCCCCATTTCAATTTGACCAAATTGAAACAGATGCCCAGAGGCCGTGGAGATCAAGAGTGGTATAACAAAATTTGGAGCCAGTTTCTGAGCTTAAATCAATATTTAACGGTAAGCCTGCTTTTATTTATTTATTTTCTGGCAGGCTTTTACTGGCAAATATCGCTTTAAACTGAAAGCCAGGAGCCTTAATTATAAAGGATGCTGTTCAGGCTATATTTTGAAAAACAATAACTCGTTTGACAAGACAACCTGGTAGTTTAAGGGATTGTACGCCCCCAGAATATGGCAAAAAGGAGACTGTTATTGTTTTCTATATCCTTCAAGGATGTATTTAATTACCTCATCTTCAAGCATACAGAGGAGAGGGAGAGGGAGATGGGGAATAGGAGCTGTTTAGTGTCTCAGTCAAACCAAGCGGAAGCCCCAGGCCCACCGGTGACCTCGGAGGAACAATAGTCCAAGCGGGTGCAGGAGCAGGAGCCATGGAAAGAGTGTGATGGAAAACATTTACTGAGATGGGGGAGATCGCCCACAGGACTTACACAAATAGACCTCTGGCTGGCACGAAAACTAGTGTGGATGCTACCCAGTGGCAACCTCTGTTTGATCTCACTCCTCTCCAACACGTGGGGCAAATCTCTTGATGAGTCCACTAAAACAACCTAGGGGAGAAATGACATTAGGTAAAAAATATAAGCCCGCTGGGCTTGGAAGCCTAGCAAAACTGGGACCAGAAATGTTGTTTCTTTAGTATAACATTTAGAACGAGTTGCAGATGCCAAAATTCTCTTTTCACCTTACCTATTCTGAACAGTGATAAAATTAAAAACCGGTGATCCACATAAGTTATTATGAAAGATTTTTGAAAATCAACACATTCACAGGTATACAAAATGAATCCACATCCAACTTAGCAAGCACCATTCTGCAGCTAACAATTATTTACTAATACCAAGGAATCTATTTCAAAATGTACAGTCAAAATTAGCAAGCAATAGCATATGTTCCACAACTGCAGAATCTACAAGCCTATCATAAATGCTGCCTTTTACCTTCAAGAGTATTTTGAGATTTTCTAAAGAAGGAAGCTGTCATTTGCTTGAATACATAGAACTAGTTTGTGGGTTTGGGAGAGAGACTATAATATAGCTCACCAAGAAACAGAAGGGACTCAAACGCCATCATGTAAGGGAGAAAAGAAACCAGTCCCCACATGGGCACCAAGCCTATTTCTCCCCCGCTTGCCAGAACATAAATCTAGGTAGTTTTTCTATATGTTGTTATATAGTTTTATAAATGCACACCAGCCTCCAGGTCTTCTCTTTCTTCTGGAGAGAAAAAAAAAAATCCAAAAGCTTCTCGCCACTGAAACACCTCCACCCCCACCCACCACCCAGGTGGTGGAGACCTAACACTTGCCTTTTGCTTCTCCTCCAGCTTCTGAGCAAAACGACTTCCCCAGGATCTCTTCCAGACGTTCCTATAGGTTCTAACACCCACCTCTGTGAGCAAGCTGATGTGGGGCGGGGGCGGGGGGAACCCCCATCTACACCGACATAAACACAGTTGTAGGGCTTTAATTTTGTTCTGTCGACTTCCCTTTGCAGCTTGTCTGTCTCTCCCATGTCTGCCACCCACAGCAGGAGATTAAAAGAACAGAGGAGGTAGGAGCTCTTATGAGAACCACGGGAATTTGGCAAAACCTTTACAGGAACCATATGGCAGCAACTTTGCAGTTACACGAAACACTTCTATGGGAGAAGATACTATCCCCAAGGAATTTTTCTCATCCTTCTCAAATGGATCAAGCATCCCTGAAAGGATGGGAGTAATATTTTCAGGAAAGACTGTACAAATACAGATTATATGTGACCATAATATATCGAGGAGGAACAGTCATCATTACACTCCATGATATCTTTCACTAATCAAAAAAAAAAAAGACAGGAAAGAAAATACATAATATTTCTGATACTCCTGTAGCTTTTAAAACCTGCTTATAGCACATTTTATTCACCTGTGTAATGAACAGACTGAGCAAGATAAATGGTTTTCAATTTTTTATCTTTATAGCAGACTCCTTTTTTCAAAGGAAATCTTATTCAGAAGAACTTCAGAACATTAAAATAATAATAAAAAAGATAATGATAGAGCAGATCTGGTTGAAGCAAGGGTGGAAGGTCTGGGCCTACTTTCTCAGCTTCATCACTTTTCTTTCTTTTTTTTTTTTTTAAGAGTCTTCCCCAGACTATTACTTACTATTAATTCTAAATAGGTAGAACAAGGAAAGACAGCCATCGTCTCCAGATCTACCAGAGCCAAATGCACTTTACTTTCTTGTATTTCTTGTTAAGAAATACAAGACATTACCCTTGATGGGTCTGTGACCACAATGAGCCTTACAGTCCACATGCATTTCACATAGTGATCCAGGGGCAGGACCAGCTAACAACCAGGAGCAGCACTCACAAAGGAGACAGTTTCAGGACACTGACTCTGGACCACACACCCTTGAAGTCTGTAGTGAATGCAGCCAAGGAGAGAGATGAGACTGACTGAAGAAGGGTATCAGTACCCCCAGACCACTCCTGATTTAGAGCTTTAAGAATGTTCTGGTGACAGTGGATCAGAACTTTCACACCACAGAGATGCCTGTATGTGGCTTGAATTTTTTTAAACATATTTAAACTCAAGTTCACTTTGAATGTAATGTGTATGATTTATTTCCTAGGCCATTTTGACTTCCTCCCCACCCCTCAGCCGTATAGGAGCTTATAAAGTCTTAAGCCAAGAACTCCTCAGATATTTTAATGCAAATACTCTTGAATCAAAGGATGTCAGCCCAACTCTTGGTCAGCTGGGGTCATGATGGTGGTACTCTATTAGAAAGAATATGAAAGCACCCTTTAACTGTGGTCGCTAAAGATACACTGGTGATTGTTGTTCATTAAGAACATGTCCTAGAAGAGGCAAATGCTAACATGGTTCACCTTCTCTGGGTTATCCTGTGTTTAAGAAACAAACATTCATAATAGGAAGAGATGCAGAGGTAGCATTTGACTGAAAAAAAAAATGTAAGACAAGTTTCAGTTTTCTATGACTATTGTTAGATATTGGGAATAGTATTTGTTTCCCTTTCAAAGTGTCCTGCATGGGAGGATCTTGGTGTAGTTTTAGAAGCTATCACTTTTTCCTTGATGAATGACCTTTATTTCACCTAGACTTTCAGAGCTCCTCATTAGAAAATGTGATGATGATGATGATGGTGATATCTACAACCAATCTAAACCTACTTCACCACAGGAGGAAGAGGCTGGAACCAGATTACTAGTCAAGGAGTCTATTTTTAGCATCAATGTACTGAGACTGATGGGGTCAGTGTCATACTAAGATGTACTGGTTACCTAATGTCACCCCACTCCAGTACTCTTGCCTGGAAAATCCCATGGACGGAGGAGCCTGGTAGGCTGCAGTCCATGGGGTCGCTAAGAGTCGGACACAACTGAGTGACTTCACTTTCACTTTTCACTTTCATGCATTGGAGAAGGAAATGGCAACCCACTCCAGTGTTCTTGCCTGGAGAATCCCAGGGACAGAGGAGCCTAGTGGGCTGCCGTCTGTGGGGTCGCACAGAATCGGACACGACTGAAGCGACTTAGCAGTAGCAGCAGTAAGCTAACAATTTAGTAGTCCTTAATCAGGTGTTTGTTTTGTTTTACTACTGTTCAGCATTATCTATAGGGGATGGTAAGGGCTAAGACAAGAAAGAGCAGCTTGGGCTATTGGCAACCACATTCTTTCTCCTCCATTTTTTCTTATCATTTTAGCTCCTGCCAACTACTACCCAAGAATTTACTTCAGGTGTCTTATCACCCCTTCAAAGCCATTAGATTTATGCGTTTGTTTGTTTGTAATATATGTAGTATCCTCCTTGAGAGGAGCTCTAGAAATATTTTTCTCCATCATATTTCTAAGGATAGTTTCAACCCCAAGGGTATTTGAGTACTCTGAATTATTGACACTCTACGTAATGACCTGGCTAGCCTCCCAATTTAGGCTGAGTTTGGGTAGGGTTTCCTCTTTGACAACAGCACAGCTGAGCTGACCTTCCAATTTAATTGATTCTAAGTTGCCTGTCCTGTCAGATCAGCCAAATAACAACAGAGTGAATCACAACCAGGGCTGTTTGGTGTTGTAGGTCCAGCTGGGACAAACAATTATTGTTGTTGTTTCGCTACTAAATCATGACTGACTCTTGTGACCCCATGAACTGTAGCCCACCAGGCTCCTCTGTCAATGGGGTTTCCCAGGCAAGAGTACTGAAGTGTGTTGCTGTTTCCCTTTCCAGGGGACCTTCCTGGTCCAGGGATTGAACCCGTACTCCTGCACCGGCAGGCAGATTCTTTACCACCGAGCCACCAGGGAAGTCTGAGACAAACAACAGCAATTAACAAACTGAAACTGAAACTGGGGAACCAGGAACCAAGTAGAAGTAGGTGAGGGATGAAGGAAATATGTCCTAATCCCTGGATCTTGGGTAACTGCAGGGGAGATGACTTTGCAGTGTCCTGACATTTACCAATGACTACAAGGTGTATCACTGGGTTAGAGTGACTCAGCCATGGTTGAGGTCAAGGAAGACATGCTCCAGACTCGTGAAAACTAAGTAAGATAAGGCATTGTAAAGGCCCTTGTAATTAGTAAGCCACTACTATGCAATTAGTAAGCAAATGCTATGATTACTATCTCTACTATTCTAATTACCAATGTCTCGGAACTACAATTTGCTCAATATTCTTAGCCCTCTCAGAGAATGCAATTAACTTGAGAGGGAAACATAAATAAGGATCATAAGATTTGGATTCAGACAGAGTTGTGTTCAAATTCCAACCCTACCACTCATCAGATTAATCAACTCACTTAACCCTGAGCCTCAATTTTATTTTCTTCAAAATTTGGTGAACAATAAAAGCTTGAAGGGATACTATGGGATTGAAGGCAGGATTCTGGCCCATGGTAAATAGTCAATAAATGGCATTTGCTGTTATTTTTTTATTTATTAAGTTGAACTGTCGGCCTGGGGCTCTTTGAAGGAGAGGACTTTTTTGGAATTACTTTTTCCCCTTATAAAGGGAAGACAGTTGCTCAGTGTGCTCCAGCCAGAGGAAGAGGTCCTCAATTTAAACCTATTAACATATGCATTTCAAAGCATTCAGATGATGGCAAGAAATTTTCAGGGTCATCACAAAATAGCTTGGGTTTACTCTGTGTCTTGGGGTAGCATGGGTGGGTTAAAAAGGGAGAGGAGGCTCAACTGCTCAGAGAATTCAATTAATGGGTATTTATTTTGAGTTAAACTTTTCGATTGACTTGAAACTTGGAGAGTTTAAAGTTCTAAATTGACTATCAGTATCTCCAAAGATTAGAGAAGAATATTTGATCTTCCCATATTGTGTGAAAAAATGTAGGCGTATTTCACATTCTTTGGAATGGATTTAAAAAATATCTTAGCAAAGACCGGCTCCTGAGAGACTGAAACGTGCTGAAAACTCTGGCTGAAATCAGCAGATCCAAAGCAGACCAGAGACACAGCCGGCTTCCCGGAGAAACGCGGGGACAGCACGTTTTGAAACACTTTTCTCCTGGATGAAAGCCGTGATCTCTGTGGAGAGGCTGAAGTACACGTGAGTCAGATCCTGGTAAAATTCACATACAAGCCAGCAACTCAACAGGTCTTAGGCGCATACAGATCTAGCCTCCAGGAAACGTGAAGCTGGAAGGGTTGGCGCAGAGCACACCGCTGGATGCTGGTGGGCGTGGCTTCCTGTTGTTCGGTCCTCCCTGTCCTCTGGTGCCCTCTGCCCCGGGTGCCCTCTGCGGCCTTCCCTCTCACTACAGATTCCACACGCCTCCATTAATGTCTGCAGGCCACACAACCACATTCCTACCCTTGTGCTCCTCTCTCAGAAAGAGTAAATAACTGAGGGGAAAATATATATATATGTATATATGTATGTATGTATGTATGTATGATTTCCCTCCCCCATGCGGCCCTGTGAGCTTCATCTGCGAAAAATACGATTCTCAAAGATTTCACTTCTCTGGAAGGAAGGTGCACATTGTGATAAAGAAGGTAACTGAGGTCTCCCAGGAGCACCTCATCATGTTCTTAGCACCTGGGAAACTGAGTTTACTATTCAATCCTCTACTTGCAGCAGCGAACAGATGTCTCCCCAGCCCCCTTTGCTAGAAAACCTAGAGCGCCATATCCCAGGAACAGATGAAAGCAGTAGCTGGAAGCATACCCAAGCTGAGGATTTACAGATGTTCAATAAAACCTGCAAACAGCCCACCAAAATCCCTGCACAGAGCTGGCAAGGGCACACTTCCAGCTCAGCTGGAAATGGGTCCATGGTGAGGGAAAGAAACAAGAGTCATTGCTGTTCCAGAAACGCCTGTCACAGAGGACGCTGCGGAGCTCAAGCGCATCTTTCAAGAATAGAACTTTTCAATCCATCGCAGTCTGTTTTTGAACTTCAGAATTCTCACTTCCCCATTAAAAATGTTCAGTTTAGTCAAAGGGTATAACAGACATCTCACTGCCAAGGAATGGTAAGACTTGCAGGCTGAGCCGGGCTTGATGTGAGGCGGAGAGCACAAATACCCTAAGACGCCGCTGAGCAGCCGACCGGGGGGCTCGGCACTGAACAGGCATCCGAGTCTTATTATCCTCCCCTTGATTGCCCTATTTGTACACATTTGTAGAAAGCTTTGCTCACCCGCCCTTTATTCCCCAAATACGGCAGATGGCTTCAGTGCAATGTTTCAAATCAGATGTTAGGCAGAGACCAAGCTGGAGCCCAGAGCATCTGGGTTTTCTGAGAAGCAGAACGCCGAGCATGTGAGAGGACTCAGAGAGGCAGAGGGGAGAGTTTATTCAGGGTACTTACCAGGTCATTTTTAGCCAGAGAGAAAATAACCTCCCAAATTGTATGACTATTCTTTCTTAACTTTAGTTGGAAGAAAAGGCTTATAGTACAGAACAAATGGATTCACTTATTCAGAGATAGAAATTTTAGGTAAATTCCTTTGTTCAACACACACACAGACAAAATGCTATCACAACTTTTCTATCTAAATTTTTAAAGACAATATTAAAAAGACATAAATGAGAAGCAAAATATAAAAAAAGTGTAATTCAGCTTCATGCAATATTCACATTTCTTAAAAATCTAAAGGAGTTGGGTTCATAATACACAATAGAATACGATTCTATGTTTCTGAAAATTATATGTTATCTCTTTAAAGGGTCACCAGGTACAGAGTTAAATGGTAAGGTAAACACACAAGCTGCAGAAATTACTAATTTTGTCAATAACTGAAAAAGACTGAGGAACTGGAGTAGATTCATAATGTCCAGCTGGATATGCATTAGCCTTGTCACATGGCCAGCTTGTTAGTAACAATCACTGTTATGAGATCTTAGGCAAACTAGCTAATCTTTTCCATGGCTCCAGTTTGCTCTTTTGTAAAATGAGGAGGTTGGACCACATTAGCTCCAAGATCCCATCTTGTCACTAATATTTCACAGATTGATTAAATTTCACCTAATTAAATGTTACATGTAAAGTCCTTAACATACTGTCTTTCATGTAAGTGCTAAGTGATGGTTATTATTATTAGTAATAATATAAACTCATATCAATCACTGTTATACTCTCAATTATTCTTTGAACACTGGTTATTTTAATTTAAGGAAAAAGAAACAACACTGAGCAGCTCAAACCTCGAATGTGGCCCCAGTTGGGTCCATAAAGAAACAAGGGAAGCAGGTGTTCGTATCCTTACCTTACTTCTCAAAAGTGCAGTGAGGGACTCATTTTTATATCATCTTTTCTGAGTTCACCAGTGGTTTCTCTAAGGGATTATTTGGAAAAGAGCCCCTAATCACTTACTTTTTTCACTTTCTGAAAACTTTTTCTAATCTCCCTAAAGATATGTTCTTCTTGGTCCTTATAGATTCATACATATATATATATATAAAACATACATTTGTGTTCTCCACATTCTTAGAGGCAATGACTAGTTGAAAAAGTCTAGAAATAAACCAGTAAAAATTATAACATAAAGCTTGAACACATAGGATCTTACTGTATTTCACTTATTGAACTATATCCATTGCACTGAGGGTCTGTGCAAGTCAGAAAACTGAGAATTAACTTAGACTTCTCTTTTCCTGCTTCTGCTTTCTCCTTCCTTCTTCCCTTCCTCGAATTTTATTCCATAGTTATGCACTGCCTGCCCTTGACCTATATTTAATATTTATGAATACTTGTTGAGTCAACACCACTAGAGTTATATAGTAACTTAGAGTTATACAGTGTTTACTTCATGACAGGTATTCCAAACATGTTATGTGTATTCATTCATGTAGTTTTTGCAACAAGTCCATCACCTTCACTTAACAGATAAGGAAACCAAGTCATAGGGAGACTAGGTTTGCTCAGAGTCACATGTTTAGTAAATGGCTGGACTATTTCTCAAATCCAGTCAGTTTAGCTTCAGAGTCCATGTGTTTACCCATATTCTTTACTGTCTGTTTCTATCATGAGACATTTAGGCTTGATCCAGCTGTTCCCAGAGTCAAGGCATATTGAGTACAGGCTGAACTAAACAGGCAGTATATTACTTGTGCTGAGCTGTTGTTTGTTGGTCCTATAGCTATTGTTTTTTTAAATTTGTCCCACCTTCCCAACTAAACAGGCATGAACTGAAGATCTAGAGTGATATAAGCACCACTCTCTTGTCCCTGTCTGGCAGCCTGAAGGCAGCTGGATTTCTTGCATTCACACAAGTCAGCAGGATAGACAGAGAACCACAAGAGAGAAGACTCAACAGGTATATTGAGAGCAGCATGAGGAGGGGAAGGAATATAAACTTGATTCAGTAATGACTATGAAGAACTGGAAGTCCTTATGCAGGGTGTGAGCCAGTTCAACTGTGTTCTAGGAAAGCCAAATTGGCAGCAGGGCAAGGGACAGAGTGGCGCAGGGACAGGCTGAAGCAGGGGTATCAATTCATCAACTCCTTTCCCAGCCAGCTCTGTGGAGCCATGCTGAGGGCTTCAAGCTGAGCAGTGGGAATGGGAATGCTGAGATCAAGGTGAGAGATACTTTGGAGGTAGAATCGGTCTCTATGCCTAGTTAGGTGAAAAGGGGGAGGGAGAGAGGAGATCATGGCATCCTCAGAGACCAGGAGAATGGTGATATCACTGGATTATAATGGTGAACAAGAACAACATGGGCCTTGCCTTCCTGCAGCTGATAGTCTAGTAGAGACACAATGAGTAAGTGAGCTAGTCAAACATGTCAAGTTCTACAAAAGAAACTAATAGATAGAATATGAAATGGAGAGGAAGAAAGGAGGTCTATGGAGAAGTAGGGAAATGAGCAGTGGTTATGTCCTGTGGCATAGGAACCAAGGAAGCAGCAAATCTCAGTAAGGGGCAGTAAACAGTAGCAGATAGTAGGAGGCTGTATTTTAATATTAGGCAGCCATTCACGGCTTTGAAGAGTGGAGTCTGTAGAGGGGGTGGGATAGAAATCTGTGGCGTAGGGTTCAAGAATCACTGGAGCGTGAGGAAGCAGCAAGACTCAACCCACACTACTCTTTTTGAAAGTCTGACAAGGAAGGAGAGAAAGAGGAGGTTAGCTTGAAAGGGAGCAAGTTGGAGAGGACTTTTCTAAGATAAGGGAAAGCCTAACTTCTTTGTGGACCATGAGAGAGGTCAAAGATTCAGGAAAGGAAGGGCATAGCTGCAGAATAAAGCCCAGAGGAGAGGAAAGGGGAGGGAGATTTCATGAAAGAGATGCACAAGTGAGCCTTGGAAGAAAGAAGTAAGGCTGCTTCATCCAGAAGAGAGTGTGTATCACTCAGGGCTAGAAACGTACGATTCCCCAGGATCCCTTTTCTCAGTGTTGAAGTGGGTCAGGAAGCAGCTCATGAAATATCCCCACCCCCCAGGTGGGCTGTATCTGAGAGGCACCATTACCATTTTACAAAGAGAGAGCCATATAGGAAGACAGGATACTGAAATAGTCAGTTATTACAAATTCAATACACAAATGGTATTTGCAAAGTCACACCAGCATTTATCTCAAGAAATCAATAAAAAGTATTAAGTGACTCTGATTTTCCTTCTACCATCAAAAACAGGGAAAATCTAGTAAGCTGTTTGGATAGACATCACTTAAATCAATTACCTACAAAATAATTGAATTTATTTTCAAGTACAACAAAATAGGAAAATCATTTCAACTGCCTCTTCTAAATGGATGCGTTTCCACCATGGGCAATGCATAAACAGGAAAGAAAGAAAAGAGAGGTAATAACATTTACTGATTAGCAACTAGGTGCCAGCTGTCTTGGATTTAGTGTAAGATACCTTTCCTCACTTAATCCTGATAACCTATAAGCTAGGTGTTGTCACCTTTTTATAGATGAAACTGAGGCTCATAATAATTAAAGGTCTGTTCTCCTGAAAGATCATCCCTTGATACAACTACCATACCATGTTTATGTCTGGAGGCTGGCCTGGCACCAACTTCTAGAGCACTATATTTGGCGTTCCTGCCACCATGGTAGCCTTGGGCACTGAACAATCCCAGTCTCAGGATTTATAATCAGGAAGTCCTTGGAAACTCATCACTTCATCATAGCTCTTCGAGCAGACATGGTCTCAGATGGTTTTTTCTTTTTTTTGACCACTGAGCAAATTTCTTTATTCATTAATCTATTCATTTAAATATTTATTAAGCTCATATGAAATGACAGGCACAATGAGAATTACACAGACAAAATGTCCTGCCCTCCTGTAGCTTACATTCTAGTGAGAGAAGATAAAGACAAATATAAATGCATATGCATGCTAAGCCACTACAGTCATGTCTGCCTCTGCATGACCCTATGGACAGTAGCCCTCCATGCTTCTCTGTCCATGGGATTCTCCAGGCAAAAATATTGGAGTGGATTGCCATGTCCACTCCAGGGGATCTTCCCAAGCCAGGGATAGAACCCACATGTCTTAAATCTTCTGCATTGGCAGGCAGGTTCTTTACCACTAGCGCCACCAGGGAAGCCCTAATATGATATGTAAGCCCAATAAGATGGTAGTAAGTGTCATAGAGGAAAAAGAAAAGAGAGGAAAAAAAACATAGCAAGGAACTTGAGAAATACAGAAGAAGGGGAAGATATTTTTAAAGTAGAATGTTCAGGGAATGATACACCAAAAAGATGACATCTGAGAAAAGACTGGAAGATCACAAGGGAAATAGCAATGATGGTAACTTTAGCAACAATGGAAAAAGCAATGATGCCTTTCTTGTCCACAGTTTTATGTCTGATAATGCCTGGCCCTTAGCCCCTGCTAAAGGGGCAGGCCCAGGTGGTTTTCTGTGACTTTTTGCCTTTTGATAACAGCTACTGGGTATCCCAGGATGGAATATCTCATCCAAGGCCAAGGGCTGGCCAGCTATTCTCTATCAAGAATCCAGTTAAGATACTGAGAATGCATCACTTTGTAATGAATTTGAGAACTAAGAACCACATAGGTTTGAGGTTGGAGTTGGAACCAAACCGAAGAGACAAGTAAGTTCTAATTTAGGCCATGAGATTCAAATGCATGAATAGGGAGAAGGAGCTTGCCTGAGAAAAAAAGAGAATGGAACAAAAACACAGAAAAACAGGAATAAGAAACCACATGGCCCTGGTTAAAGAGAGGTTGTTTCCATTCCTGACTCCTGTCCCTTTGAGGCCCACCTATACTTATCTCGGCCCTCATTGGCTATAACATTGCTTAATGTAGCCTTATAATAAACCCTGATTTTTGAGAGCCTATCTGCTGCTTGCAAATAAAGATGCTGACTAAAAAAATTACTCATTTAACACAAAACATGGCATTAACAACGCATTTGTTGTTGTTGTTCAGTCGCTTAGTCATATCTGACTCTTTGTGACCCCATGGACTGTAGCACGCCAGGCTTCCCTGTCCTTCACTATCTCCCAGAATTTATGCAACCTCATGTCCATTGAATCGATGATGCCATGCAACCATCTCATTACCTGTCATTCCCTTCTCCTGCCTTCAGTCTTTCCCAGCATAAGGAAAAGACTGAAGGCGGGAGGAGATGGGGGCTTCAGAATCAGTTCTTTCAATGAATATTCACGGTTGATTTCTTTTAGGATTGACTGATTTGCTCTGCTTGCAGTCCAAGACTCTCAAGAGTCTTCACCAGAATCACAGTTCAAAAGCATATTAACATATAAAGATTCACTAATATTTAGTGCTGTACATTCTATGTACTGTGGATTCATTAACTCATTTGATCTACACCAAAAAGTGTTAATTCTATTCTCATTCTGTAGGCAAAGGAATAGTGATGCAGAAAAGTTAACTCCTCTGTAAATTCATTCCCTAGCACAAGTGGGATGCTATTCCACCCCTGAATAAACCTTACTTTGCCTGTGTTTCAACTCAGAGTTAAGTCAGCTCTTAAATCCAAAAGGGTTTTCTAACAGGTTTAATTGGTAGGATGGGAGTAATTCATTTTTTTCAACTGTAGAAACAAGTTGAAAATAGCTACAGAAAACAGAAGTTATTCCTGAACCAAAAATTAAAACTTAATAATGTGCAAGCAAATTGCATTGCGCTTTTATCACATTTTGCCCTTGCTGAACGTTTTTGGCTTCAGCAGCTGCTCCATGAAATGTAACTGTCACTACAGTGAATAAATAAGCACCTATTGCTGTGTTACAGCTGCCCCTTATAACAGAATTAGGGGAAAGGCTTCAGTGGAACCACAGGCCGGAAGAAAGCTGCATTCTCGCTGAATACGGATGGGATCTCATGTACTCTGTAGAAACCCCCTGAGGGTCCAGGGGATGTAGAAGGGCAGATGCGCTTCAGAGCAACATCTTTCTATTGATGTCCACTCTTGTCAGAGAGCTGCCATCTTTCTACTGATACATGACATGCCTACCTGGCCTCAGCCAGCTGGTCCAGGCCAAGCCAACCAGAGCCTTCCCTCGAAAGGGACACTGGAACCAAGAAAGACCATCAGAGTCTAGGACCGAAAGATTTAAAGTGTAAACCTCAGGAGCTATCAGCAAGCCATGTTTTCTACCACTCAGAGGAAGGCAGCCTGCAGAGAAAGAATCACAACAACACTCAGAGGACAAAAGAAGAATCTGAACAGCCTTGAAACCCCAGTTACAGAAGCTCCCGGGCTCAGCTAGAGCACTGTCCTCCCCGCATTGCCTTGCTCCATCCTTTCTTGGATTACGTAGGCCATTAAACTCTCCTGTAGTCTAAATTGGTTTGATTTAAGTTTCTGTCACCTTTTCCTTCTGTACTAGGATAAGAGTCCTAGTATAGTCTTGTCCTTCACTCTCAATTTCTTGACCATCTGTAAGGGAGGACCATTTTCTCTTTTACACAGAAACCTGAATAGCCACAATATGTTTCTTTCCTTCCTCACTGTCTTTCCTCTGACCACCATCTCCCTACCACCCAGAATGACCTCCCAATTCCATGATGTTTGTGAGTGTCTTAGACTCAGAGAAACACTGAAGAATCTCAGGAGTGCCATTTACAAAGGTGAAGCCCATTCCCTGGAGTTGTGTAATACATGGTCATATTCAGCAGCCTTGCTGATGATGGTCATCAAGGATTTCTTCATGCTGAACAGAGTGTGACTGACTTGTTCACTTAGCAATATTAGCACTCAGCTTCTGGAGCACAAAATGGTAGATGTGGTCTCCAAACAAAGCAGTGTGCTGCATAAAAACAGAAAGTCATGTTCTCTGACCACAGAATTGCTGACATGGCAGTATGGGCCAGCCATCTCACATGTGGGTTGCCAGCAACAAAACAGTGCTGGCCAGGCCTATGGAAGGAAGATTAGACAGAGTCACAGCAGAGAGAGTTTAAGATGTCATTCAGGTTCCTTTTCCTGAGTCAGCAGTAGAAATCAGAAGAGAATCTTAATCTTCATCCATGATTCTGCTTATTAGCAGTAGGGTATTCAACCTGCCAGTCATACCCCATGCTCTGGAGGCCCTTGAGTCACACTGGACTCCAGTGTGGTCTCTCAGTTCATTGATATCATGAATGTGGTTTGTCAACATTCACCCCATTGGGTCTGTCAGTGAGAAAAGGACATGGGCATTAGAACTTCTGCAAGCACTGGTATCTTATGAAGAAGTCTTTTATGTTTTGCAAGCCTCAGATCACACCTAATTAAAAGGGCACTGGAGAAGTCCATCATGCCAGGGGTCATGACCAGGGCTTCTCAGGAAGGGCTTGGAAGAGGCTGTTAATACAGTCCTTGCCTCTGTCAGAACTTGCTTAGGAATCAGTGTAGAGCAGTGTGGAAGTGATGAACAGATCATACTTTATAAAGCAGAAGAAAGAGGGGCAGGACCAAAGTTCTACGTACAAAGGTCCTCACAAAGAAGAATGCACACTCTCTTTCCAAAGAATTCTTTTCTAAGGGAAAGTCTTCTTTCTATCCTCAGTGCCCTATACTAGGTTAGTTCACTGGTTCTCACATTCAAAGAGCAAAAAGTCTCTACAGCCTCGTTCAAGGTGTGGTCACAGACAGTTGCCCACTGCCACCTGACAGCTGGTTAGAAATACAGAATCTCACCTCCTCTCCAACTTCATTGAATCACCTACACTGCAACATGATGCCTGCATGATTCACCTGCCTATCACAGTAAAAGCACTGACTTGGGGTACTTATTTAAAATACAGATTCCAAGGCACTGTCTCGAAAGATCCTGACTCTACAGGTCTAAGAATGGGTCAGGAATCTACACTTTTACCAAGTGTATCTGGTGATATTTATTCTAGAGTTTCCTGAATCACACTGTCCAAAAAACTGATATAGTTGATTCCCTCAAACGCAAAATTTTCCTTAACGTTGGTTAAAGCAGTTTCTTATTCCTTCAGCATCTTTGAAGAAGCAAGAGAAGGAAACACAGGAAAGAATAGGTTCATCCTATTATAGGAAGTGATGCTCAGTGAAAAACAACCAACTTCTAATTCTGCCTCTCCACCATGGAATATGTTCTTCTAGGCTAGAACAAGTAGCAGAAAGAGCAGTGGGAAGCCCAAGAAATAAGGAGCCAAATATATGGGGAAATGGTACAAAGGAGGGAAACAAAGTGGAGAACACACAGGAGGCAGAAGGGAAGCAAAGCAGATCATCACCACAAGCTCCATATTATGACCGTCATTGAGAAATAGAATTCAGGTGATAGAAAATAAGCAGAACCTGTTCAAAGGAACATAAAAACTCTCTAGAGAGACTTAAAAGAAGATCTGAATAAATAAAAAGTGCACATTATTCTTGGATAGAAAGAATGTATTATAAACATATCTGTTTTCCCTGAATTAATATAGAAATATGATTTCCAAGTTCACAAAATGATACATAAGTTCATCAGCAAAAATAAACATTTGAGAACAGCTGGAGGAAAACTAGAGGAGTTATAGCTTTACCAGATTTGAAAATATATTATAAAGCTATACTAATTAGAAAGTCTGCCACTGACACTTGTATAATCAGACCCTAATAAACACTGATGTTTGCATATTATAAAGTAAATAATAGATAACATATTTAATAGTACATTGATCAAACTGAGTAAATATTGTAAAAAGTATTTAATAGTGCTGAGCCAGTCGAAAACTCATTTGCAAACCAAGTTGCTTCTTAAACAAAAATAAATTGTAAATGATACAAAATTCAAATATATAAATATGAAAGCCCTAAGGTACTAAAATAATACTTAGGTGAATGGAAAAGGTAACTCTAAACCTGCAAAACAAAACCCAATAGCCATGAAGAGACTACTAAATTTGAATATGCAAAACTAAAAAGAAATTTTTAGTTCTTTTGGACAAAAAGCAAAATTTTTAAAAATATTTTTCCTTTGGTGGTGCCACACAGCTTGTGTGATCTTATTAGTTTCCCTGATCAGTGATTAAACTGGGGCCCTCAGCAGTACAGAGTCCTAACCACTGGATAGCAGGAATTTCCCAAAATAAAAAATTTAAAACTAGGAAAAAATTGCAACACATGTTCAGTTCAGTTCTGTCACTCAATTGTGTTTGACCCTTTGCGACCTGTCCATCACCAACTCCCTTTACCTAACTCATGTCCATTGAGTCAGTGATGCCATCCAACCACTTCATCCTCTGTCATTCCCTTCTACTCCCACCTTCAATCTTTCCCAGCATCAGGATCTTTTCAAATGAGTCAGTTTTTCACATCAGGTGGCCGAAGTACTGGAGTTTCAGCTTCAGCGTCAGCCCTTCCAATGAGTATTCAGGACTAATTTCCTTTAGGATGGACTGGTTTGATCTCCTTGCAGTCCAAGGGACTCTCAAGAGTCTTCTCCAACACCACAGTTCAGAAGCATCAATTCTTCGGTGCTCAGCTTTCTTTATAGTCCAATTCTCACATCCATACATGACTACTAGAAAAACCATAGCTTTGATTAGACAGACCTTTGTTGGAAAAGTCAAGTCACTACTTTTTAATATGCTCTCTAGGTTTATCATAACTTTTCTTCCAAGGTGTAAACATCTTTTAATTTCATGGTTGTAGTCACCATCTGCAGTGATTTGGGAGCCCCCAAAACTAAG